>CM053788.1:709409881-709477381 GCA_028749045.1 Cupressus sempervirens
CTATATATACAACCCTTGTCAGTTCTAGTTTTCTCTCTTTCCCCATTTACATAGGTTGCATCTCTTTGCATTTGTACATGGGTACCTAACATGGCCTTGTTGCCAGGACCCATTTCTACATTTCTTAGTTTTGTGAGCTTAAGGCATTTCCCTAAGTTTCACTTAAGGGGGGTTGTTAGAGTAAATAATTTATTATTTATTATTTATTCTATTTAATTAAGCTTACTTACGTAAATGCATTTCATTTATTAGTTGTAGTCTAGGAGTTTTTATAAGTTGTTGACAATATGAGAGTTTGTTCTCTCCTAAGTCATACTTATCCTCTCACATTTTTTTAGGACTTCCCACCTCATGTGGATGTATGCTTAGTTGTCACACTTATCTCCTAGCATCTTCTCGCTTATTCTAGGAGATTCCTTGAGCTCTTTATATTCGGGCTCTCTCTTTGTATTTACAAAAAAATCAACATCTCATTCCATTGTAAATACAATTTCATTGTTTTGCATATTTTCTCTCTCATGTTCGATTAGGATTTCCCTTGTTCCACGCTCTTGATAGGTTTTTGCATTCAAGTGATTTTGGGCATCTTTAGAGTTGGATTTCATCAACTCTAGTAGAATATTGCTCAAACCAATATTACTCTTAACATTGATGATACCAATCCATTTGGTGGTTCTAAATCAAATGTACCAAACACTAAGGATGTTGAAGAAAAGTTGAAACAAATTGAGGAAGAGAAGAGGCTAATAGAAGTTAAAAAGAAGAAGATAGAGGAAGCCAAGCAACAATTTCTTAAGGAAGATAGGAAAAGTAAGGAAGATGAAGACAAGAAAAGGATTGAAAAACAAGAGAGAATAAAGAAAATAGAGGAAGAAGAGAGGAAAATATCAGAAGAGAAGAAATAAAGAGAGGAAAAGGAAAGGAAAGAAGAGCAAGAAAGAAGGACTCAGGAAGCAATAGAGAGATAGACAGAGGATAAGACTAAACTATCTAGTTCATTTAATTTTCTCTCTCTTGCTAGTTTGGCTAATGATGATAATGATCAAACTAATCTACTCCCATCCCTATCTAGACTTTTATAGAAGAATAAGATAATTAAGACTTTGCGGAGATCACTAATGGAAGTGACTAATAGACTGCATAGTACTTTGATAGTACAACATACTGAGCTAGATCCTAAACAAAGAGCACAACTAGTGCTAAAGTCTTTTGATAAGGAGTTTACTAATTTTCTAAATTTTGTAGAGGTGAAGGCTCAAATTTCCCATGATGCTAACTTGTTTAGCACCATCTGCCAGAATATAAAGAATTAATTTATCAATCTTGATGCATGCATAAAAGAACTTCAAAAATGTTAATAGGAAGGGAAATCTTTATATGTTAAGTGTACCTTATCATATAAACTAACTAAATACATGGAAAGTTAGATAGAGGCAAAGATGAATGGGCTAGAAGCTTTATCCAGCCTAATCTAGCACCCATCTAACAAAGTTGATGATATTGAGAGTCAAGTTGCCAGTGTTCATAGCAATATCAATAAACTAGAACTTCAAAAAGAGAAGATATTAAAGAGAACATCTGATTTTAGAGAATCCATTGCTCTAAAGTTATCATTCATTGATAAGTAGCTAGAGGAATGTGTCAACGCCAAGGACACATATACAGACTTTTTGTATTCAGATATCAATGTAGTTGAGATTGCATCATATGAATTATGTGCAATTCTCACATCAGTAGAGTCTACAAAAGAGACATGAACCGAAGGTATGAATAGCCTAAAGACTATTTTTGATGATTGTATGAAGATCATTTCAACATAAAGGGAAGACAACAATTTTGGACTGAATCTTGACATTTTGACCTTTGTCATTGATGTCAAATGGGGAGAGATTCATGTGAGAATTATATACATGTCATTATTCCAAAAGATACCAAGGTGAGAGATACATGTGGAGATTGTAAAAGTGTAAATTATATCCTAAGGGTGAGCATATATGTAAAGTTAAACAAGTTGTAATATATGTTAACATGTTATTTACTTTTGTTTTTGTCACTTAGCCCATTTTCCCTATTTTATTGCCATCAATGCCAAAGGGGGAGAATTTTGATAGTTTTCTATTAGTTATATGTAATTGTTGTCATTTATGAAAACACGTGATGTACATATTGATAGGAAACCTAGGAAATAACAATACCTAGTGTATGGTAATCAAAAAATTGTCGAAGTATAGAATTTGGTTTACAATAGTGTATTGTTTTGTTTATAGCATGTTGCAAACATCATATTATGACAAGAAAATTTACATGGAGATAGTATACATGTTGGTGATTATGTGTATAACCTTGGAAGTTTGTATGAATTATATTGAACAGAGTTAATCAAGATAGAAGAATAGAAGGAAAGAATTGTTTTGGTTGCAAAATAGTTACTTGTCTAATTAGGGTCAACATCCTAGATGTTTACTCTAACATGGAAAAGTTAATTTTGGTCCTAAACAATTTAGTAGTAATTTTTAAATGCATGGTATTTATGCAAAAGACTTCTTGAGATAAGAAGTGTACGAGTGTGCTACTTGTGTAACATTGTGTAAGCGAAGTAAGATTACAAAGTGAACAAACTTTTGTAAAAGTGATATATGCAAAGTTTTATCTAGTGATCTGAGATTGAGTTGAAAATCAAAGATCAAACAAGGAAGAAAAATAATAGTAAATTACTTTTTTGAGTACTGAGCTCTTCTTGTATCTAAAATCGCATGTTTGGGTAGTGGGCTCTTCTTGTATACATTATACTACAACTCCTAATAGGGTTAGAATCTCCTAACAGGGACTCCTTATACATAATTGTCTCATTGACTCCTAATAGGGTCATCATCTAACAAGGAACATATATATCAGTAAATAATCTAGTGGGTATCATCTCCACTGAGGTTTTCCCTTGGCCAAGGTTTCCCTAGTTAACAAAATATGGTGTCATGAGTTGTCTTTGTGTATTGTTACTATTACTGTTTAGCATTACTTTATTACTTTGTTATGCATGGTTTAAAGTAAGTAGTAATATCCAGTTGGTGATTAAAGTTTGTAGATTACTAATTCACCCCCCCCCCACTAATCCATATTTCTAATAGATCTTTCCATTGTTCTTTTGTTAGATACCACAAAAGACTTGCTATGTTGACATCAATAACAAACTCGATCATGAATGTAACATATCATCATAGGAGTATCATCATCATTCATGATTTTACTCAATCTTCCAACACTCTCCCAAATCTTCCAACAATCTCCCCCTTTGGCATTGACGGCAACACAGATGTAAAACATCTAGTTCCAAGAATAACAACAAAATACTGTCAGTCTTCAAATCCTCTTCATCAACCATTCTCCCTCATTAATAGATCTCAATGTGTTCTATACCAACCTATTATTCCTCATATTGTTCTTATGTCAAAATTCTCCCCTTTAGCATAATGTTTTTCATGCCAAACTTCTCCCCCATTGACATCAATGTCAAAAGTTTCTTCAACCAACATCTCTACATTAAACTTAGTCAAAAAATGATACTTACTAGCTTGAGTGTCAAAAGACACTATTCAAAACAATACCAATAAGAGTCTTAGATGACTATGTCCATCAGAAATACTCCCCCTTTCAAGAAGCATCAGCATTCAATCCAAACAAACAATGGTGCTTTGTTACCTTGGATTGATGCACTCTTGCATCTTCTACTTTGATGTAGGAAGGGGAATAACCCCAACCATACCTCACAAATACTCAAAAGTCTCTTTGGGAAGAAACTTAATGAATATATCTACAATCTTCTCTTTAATTCTTACATACTCCAATCTAATTTCCTTTTTTGCAAATTTTTCTCTCAACATATGATACTTAATAGAAATGTTCTTAGTCCTTGAATGCAATACTTGATTCTTAGAGATATTTACTTCAGTTGTGTTGTCACAATGTATAACAATAGGTTCATTGATTTCTATCCTTATATCCTTCAGCATCTACTTCATCCAAATGAATTGATTATAATTATTTTCTGCTAAAACATACTTTGCTTCTATTGCACTTTGAGATGTACAATCCTACTTCTTGCTTAACCAAGAAACCAATCTTTTGCCAAGAAAGAAAGCTCCTCGACTGGTGCTCTTTCTATCATCCATACTGCCTACCCAATCTACATTAATAAAATTATTAGATCTATTATACCATAATCCAAACTAAGATGTTCCCTTTGGATATCTAAATATCCATTTCACTATTGCATAATGTGCTTCTTTGGGATCAGCCTAGAATCTTGGAACAATTTTGATTGCATTTTCTAGATTTGACCTTGTGTGAGTCAAATATTGCAATCCTCTAATCATATATCTAAACTTCTTCTACTCAATAGTAGTTGTCTCATCCTTCATAGATAACTTGTGTCAAGTTACCATAGATGTTCTAGCAGGTTTGCATACTTCCAAACCAAACCTTTTTAGTAAATCCTTCAAGTACTTAGTTTGAGAAATAAAGATTCCTACCTTATTTTGTATACTCATTTCAAATTCTTTCTTCATTTCTTCTGCAAACTTCTTACTTTCTTCATAATTTCCTCCAAATATAATGTCATCAAAAAATATTACCAAAATCATCAAACCATCATTACTTTCTTTCCAATATAGATTACCATCTACCATACCTTTGCTATATCCAAGCTTTGTCAAATGCTTGTCCAACCTTGCATACTATGTTCTAGGTGCTTGCTTCAATCCATACAATTATTTCCTTAGTCTACATACTATTTTCTTGTCATCTATGAAAGGACATCCTTCAAGTTTCTCAATGTATACCTCTTCTTCAAGTTCTCCATTCAAAAATGTTGACTTGACATCCATTTGATATACACTAAATTTCTTCTATGCTGCATAGGCTAAGACTAATCTTATTGTTTCTATTCTAGCCACTGAAGCATAAATTTCTTCACAGTCTATTCCTTCTTTTTGTGATTAACCTTTATATACCAATCTTTCTTAGTTCCTTAAAACTTTTCCTTGCTCATTCATCTTGTTCCCGAATACCCATTTAGTTCCTATCACATTCTTGTCTGCTAGTCTAGGGACCAATTCCCATGTCTCATTCTTTTCTATTTGATCTAATTCCTCTTTCATGACTTGTTTCCTATAGTCATCTTTACATGCTTCATCTACATTCTTAGGTTCAACTTGAGATATCAAACATAGTTCTTCATTAACTCTACTTCTTGTCATCACACCTTTGTCTTTTCTTCTGATGATCTATTCAAATGGGTGATTCTTTATCATGTTCTTTCTTGCACTAGGAGTTGTTATCTCCATTCTTGGATCTACTAAAGGGTCTAAGCATTATTCCTACCTTTTTTCTCCTTCATTCCACAAATCATTGTTAGTCTCAAGAAATACCTCATCATTCCTTGGCTTAGTAACAACATAATCATCTGAATTGCAATCAACTATTCTCTCTTATATTATGAATTTCTCATCAATTCTCACATTTGCACTCTCCATAATAGTCTCCAAAGTTCTCTCTCCTATTACTTTGTTTTCATTAATTAATATAGCCTCATTATCATAGTCTTTCAAGGATCTTTCCATACTTTCTCTTAATTATTCAACTTGATAAGAAAGTAAACTCTTTCTAGTTTTCCTTAACATATTAGGCAATCTAGATGAAAAATGACCAAATTATTTACATATCCAACAAACAAAAATTTTCATACCTTCTAGTTCTCTCTTTGTAAGTAGATCAGTACCTTCCTCTATCTTTATGTCTTCTTTAGATCTAGATCTATCTTTTCTTGGGCTGATGTTTTTCTTGTATACAACAGAAGGATTCTAGATCTAAAAATTCAATAATCTACTCTTTATAGAAATCTAATAGCTCACCAAGAATTTGTATTACTCGGGTGTCAAAATTTCTTTTGTCAGATGTATGAGTATCTTCTTTGAACATTTTTGTCATGGATCTCCCAAAGTTGTTAAACTTTCTCTTCAAGGACCTGATACTCTAATACCAATTGTTAGAAATAATAGTCCACCAAGATAACTGGGTGGGGGGTGGGGTGATTTAGTTATCCAATAATTAAAACATTTATCTTCTTTAGACAAACTTAACCATTCAACTAAAGTGAAAAGTAAACATAATAAAATTCTCAGAGGCAATTAAACTAGATATGTTGACTAGGGAAACCCTTGATTAGAGGGAAAACCCTGGTTGGAATAATGCCCAAAAGATGATGTACTAAAATAAATATTCCTTGTTAGAGGATGGACCATGTTAGGATTCTATTGCAAAATTTAGTACAATGAGCCCTTATTAGGAGACCTTGAATCCTTGTTTGGAGATTCCAACATGTTAGGAGTTGTGATATAATGTATGTAAGAAGAGCCCACTACCCAACCATGCAATTTTGTTGGTGTAAATAAGTATTTACTATGTACACAAGTACTTAAGTTTACTTAGGTTAATGCATTATTATTTTTTATTGCATTATTTTATTATTTATTTGGTGAGACACTTAGGAGTTTGTGTACTCTCATGAGTTTTCATGTTGACAACAATGGAGTAAGTAACTCCAATTCAACACATGGTGTCTATAACACTAGAGTTTGCATCATTCACTAAGTTATCATGTAGACAAGATAGTTATATATAATCCTAATTTAGAACATGGTGTCTACAACATAATTTTAAGTGCTACATATTTGTAGGCTTATCCTCTCATCATCACACTTACTTATATGATTAATGGAGGATAACCCATATTTGGTGGACATGTGCCTAATTGTATGACTTATCATGTTGTAGATTCCTATGCATTCTAGAAGCCTTTATATATAGGCATTCATTGTGTACTCTTAATGTGATAATGAATGAATCTATCATCAGTCTGATCATACTCTTTCTGGTCTAGTGTTGTGCTTGTGTTTGAGTTCCTTGATCTTGGGTGAATTTATCCTAAGACAAATTCTTACATGGTATCAAAGCTCGAGGAGATTCTCTTCACATAGCCATTTGAGATCATAGTTGCTTCAGCACCTTGACCTAAATCCAAAGAATTTGTAGAAATTGGGAGCTTTTGGAATAAAATTAGACCTTGCCATTGCATCCGAAATGTCAATTTGGTGAAAATCAACTATAAATTCGCCTATGCTAGGCTCAAGTTGATCATGAGGAAATTTTTTTTTTGCAAACTAGTACCCAAAGGCACTGATTTGCAAACTAGGTATGGTCTTTTAATCAATCTATGCATTTATTTTCAAATCTAAATTTAATTTATTCTTTGCAATTATTTTTTGAATTTTTTTTTTTAAAAAAAAAATATTTTGCCCAATCGAGCTATGCAGAGAATTATTTTTGTAGAAATGGGCAGTCACACCTTGGCCCTACAATTTGGGAGGAATACTCTCATTTTTTTAAGTAGAATATTCTATTTAATTATGCTAGGCATCAATTCCATGAATTTCTAGCACAAATTCCACCACCAACAACTGCTCAATCTAAATCTAGCATTTTATTCATTGGAACTAAGCGACCTAGTCGAGCTCACACTGGCTGCCATTTATTATAAGTATCATAGGCTTGTGTTTAAAAAATTGACTATGTTTGTTATCCCACAAATGTGGAATAATTGAACAACTTTTTGGTGTGGTTTTTAAGGTTCCCAGCATTTTTTTTTGAAACCCTAGCTTGTAAAGTTACTTTCCATCGATGCAAAAATCTCTGGTGACATTAAAGATTTCTGGCTACCATTTTTTTGGAATGCACCCACTATTGACCCTTGCTCCATAGGACATGTGGTAGCTTCTAGTTTGAGCCACATTATGCATCGTCCATGGCTCTCTACGTAGTCAGAGGACACATGGTGCAATTTTATTTGTCTAGCCCACATCATCACAACATAGTTAGTAGTCCTCATCAGCACCTACTATGAAGACATGTCATCATCTAACTCAGTCAAAGCCATACACTGAGTCATCAATCCTAGCTAGTAGCCATACCATACATCTCAGCTGTCATACATGTTTGTATTATTCCGAATGAACTGTTGCACTATGACATCATCCAAGGGTGGAATTTTCGTTGACATCATCAATGCTTGAGCCTAAATTTGATGGCCATCTAATTTTCAATCAATGGAAATTTGGACTACTGTAGTGGCCATATGACCATCAAATTTAACCTTGTCTTTTGCTGATACAACCCCTCTCTAGATTGATCTTTGATTTTTCAGTCCAACTTTGCGAGGCCATATCTCAATCATCCAGACTCCAAATTAGGTGTGATTTTTTTAGATTTTTGGTATAATTTCCTCAAATTTTTAGTAGTGTAGCTCTTTTCTAGTTTTGGTGTATGTTTTTGTCAGAAATTATATCTTTTGGCAACTGTACCTATCAAATCCTGCACTTTGCAACTTCAAATGCTCCGTACGAGCTCATTTGTACATGAAAATAAGTTCTATTTTTTTTTAAAGTACATTATTTTTTATCTACCTTCTAGATCTGCAATCATATTATAGGGTTGTGTGGACAAAAGTGTCACTTTTAGAATTAGGTCCTTTTTTGCATTGTAATGCTTTGATATATCTTCAGAATTGTTGTATATCTGTGATACATTATAATGTTCTAGCTTTGAACTCCATAAGGAGCTTGTAAAAAAGAAAAAGAAAAAGTCCTTGAAGGCTAAAATTGGCAAGTGGCCATTGTAAATGCACTACATATAAAGTGCCAAACACATCTTTTTTTGAGGGGTTTCTAAGTCTCCAAAATTAACACCTCATAACTATGCTACATGGTGTATTAAAATGTGGTGTCACTTCATGCATAATGGAGATTCTCAATATGTAGATGGTACCCTTCCTAAACCAATAGGTGATCAAGTCTCTAGCAGTGAAATCTCTTCCTAGGTACAAACAAATAGGAAAGCCCTAGGTGATATTTGTTTGGGGGTTGAAGACAAGATCATATATTAGATTCAGAAGTCTAATACATCCAAGGAAGCTTGGGATACCCTCGAAAACCTATATTCTAAAAATGACTTTGTCTCCTAATGCAGGAGTATCCAGACGTATAAGGGCAATCCTGTGTCACCCAAAAAAATGTACTTAGCCTTAGTTTTTGTCTCATGTGTTTTCATTTTTGGATACCCATTTGGGCCAAATAAAGGTTCCAACTCTCACAGTTCCACTATCAGTGAGCTAGAAAATCTCAAAAAAGTAGGAGCATGTAATTGGGCCATCATTTTGGTGAACTAGGAGGTGCAAATTGGCTAGATGAATGTAATTGTGATTTAGAGCATTCCAAAAAAATAATCAGGTCAAAAGACCCCACGGTTTGAAAGTTATTGCACTTTTTTGGGTTTTGGAGACCTCCTAAGAATGCTTCAAAGTCAGGTTAGGGGCATTAAATGACCTTGAAAAGGGCCAAAAAATGGGGGATGAGAGAAGTTGGTCCATAGGGCTATAGAGCGCTTTGAGAGCTTTCCAAAAATGTAAATGATTCGTGAATCGGAGCTACAGTTCAAAAGTTATGCCTCTCGGAAGTTCAGTTACCATTTCTAGATTCTTCTAGATTTGCACCGACTTCTAACGTAGCTTCTGGAACCTTCTATTTGGTTGGTGGATGCCTACTAGCACTTTATAGAATGTACTCCTAGTCCTTAACCCTTCGGAGTCTATTTAAGGAGATTTCTGGCATTGTAAAAGGCAGTTCGGGGTGGAGTTTGAGAGGAGGTACCGAAAGGAGAAATTATCTCCAGATTTATGCTATTGTAAGCCCTTAGGGCATGTTTTGAAGTTTATTTTCTCTGTACTATTTGTACTAGCTTATTTTCTCAGTTAATATAATTTTCCCTTTCTGTTGTGTCCATTCTATTCTTAGGTTGTGTCCCCATCATCTCCTTAAATCCTAAGTCATTTGATTCTATACAGGATTTCATCATTAAGGTGAATGAACTAAGGAGAAAGCTTAATGATTGTGGGAGTCCTATCAAAGATGACAGATTGATCTAGCTCATACACAACAAGTTTTCATCTAAGTAGTCCAAATTTTTTTCTACTTATAACACCTCAAAGACTACATTAGGGTTTTCCTATTAGAAAGTCTCCTTTGATGATTACACTAACTTGTTGGATAAAGAAGAAATGAAGTTGAAATCAATAGGGATTCTCAATTCACCTAAGTCTAAGGCATTGGTGGCCAATAATGAGGGATCTCAAAATTCAGCTAATCAATCTTCAAATAAAGGGAAGGGCAAGAATAAGAAGTGGAAGAATAACAAATCAAAGGATACAAAAAAGACAACACCACAATCAAATCGACAAGGAAAGTCTACCTCAAATTCAAACAAGTAGCGAGACAATAATAAGGATAAGAAAAAGTGTGCCTATTGCAAGAAATTGTGTCATGAAGAAAATGAGTGTTATCATAAAAAGATTGATGAGTTGACAAACATCATAAAGAAACATAATGTTCCACTACCTAATGCTTATAAAGGATCCTCATCTTTAGATTCAAAGGGGAAAGAGAAAGCACTCATGGAAAATACAAATTCTTCAAAGGAATGGATTCTTGACTTAGGTGCTTCATATCATATGGGTTCTTCAAAAGTAGATTTTTCTTCATTGAAGAAGTCAAAGGTACCACACATCTTTGTGGGAGATGATACAAAAATGGAAGTTGAAGGGAAAGGAAATGTGGAGATGGAAAATGGAGAGTTCAAATATGTTCTCTATGTTCCAAACCTAAGTTCTAATCTCCTCTCAATTTACCGAATTAGTCAACTTGGAGATGGTCATAAAGTTGAGTTCCTTCCTCACTCAGTAAAGGTGCATAGTCTAAAAGATGATTCATTTGTTGTAGTAGGGAAATTTAATCATGATAAAAGGTTGTATTCTTTCTCCCACTTCATGCCCAAATTTCCTTCACAAGCCTTTTTGACTAAATCCAATTCAAAAATCAAATTATGACATGAACAGTTTGCTCATCTTACCTTCCACTAAATTTAGCAACTTTGCTCAAACAATATGGTCAAAGGCCTACCTACAATGAACTTTTCTAAGGGTGAATGTTCAATAGGTTTAGTGGATATGCATCCAGAGGAGAAGTTACATATAGGGAAGTCTTCAAGAGCTCTAGTTGTTCTTTAGTTGGTTCACATGGTATTAGTAGGTCCTTTTGTAGTTACATCGATCAACCAAGATTGCTACATACTCACTTTCATTGATGAATTTTCATGATACACATTGGTCTAATTTCTTCATCACAAGAATGAAGTGTTGGAAAAGTTTCTATCCTTCAAGATTCATGTTGAACAAAAATTGAGGAAAGCTATCAAGGTTCTAAGGTTGGAAAATGAAAGAAGATATGTGAAAAAAAGACTTAAAGAATTTTGCAAACTTGAGGGTATTGATCTTCAAAATCCACCAACATTCAGTCCACACAAGACAGATGTTGCGGCATTAAAGATACGAACTCTTAATTCTATGGCAAATTGCATGATACAAGCCAAGTCTCTCAATCCATCACTTGAAGTCAAAGTAATCAGCAATGCCAACACACACTTAACATGTCTCGTCATAATTCCTTACATGGAAAGACTCCTTTTGTGGTATGGTGTGTTAGAAAACCAATTGTGACACACTTCAAAGTCTTCAATTGTCCAGAATGGGAAAACATATCTTTCAGGGGATGCAAGGCACCACCATCTTGGCCTTATACTTTCATTAGATGTGAAGACAATGTTAAGGCATACAAACTTATGGATCCTAAGACAAATGAGATCTTTGTGGAGAAGGATGTACACTTTGAAAAAAATTCACCAAGCTTATCCTCTAATCTTTTGTGCACATCATATATTATGGAAACTGATAGTGACACTAGCAATAGTGCTTCAATAGATTCAAACACATGGAGTTATATTGATAGATGCATTGAGAGGTCATGACATTAGCACATTCCACATGCATATATTTCCATAGTGATAGGTCTACCATAGTAGGGTACACCTTATCTTCCAGCTTCAACATCAGAGGATGACTTCTTGATAGATATTTTAGGTTTTTTTGTGGATTCATGCATAGCATATATAGGGGACATCATTGATGATATAAATCTTCTCTTCGATGGAGAAGATTGTTCTTTAGCTATTGGAAGGGCTCACTCTAACACTCATGTCCATTCTCTACAAGATTGATCTTCACAGGTTGATGTGATTGTGGATACTTATGTACAATAGTTGTGGGAGTTTTCTTTATTAGTTGAAGAGATAATACATTCTTTGGGATAGGTTCTACATTCATCCTTTAGAGGGAAAATTGAATAGTTTTTAGAGGCATCAGTGATCATCGAGATTCTTTCCACACACAATGGAAGCATCTCATTGGTACCTATGACATTAAAGCGGAGGAACACTATTCAACATTCTTGGATCAAATTCTACATTGGGGTGGCTACCACTAATTGGGGGGAGGGAGACTATCTTTTCCCTCTTCTTCTTCTCTCTTGTTGTGGGGACCTTTTCCTCTTTTGGGATAGTGTTCTTCTCACATTTCTCTATTGTATATACTTGATGTATGTTGACATGGGGGGATCTTGATTACTCCATCCATCCATGCATCTAGTTTTTTCATCTCTCTTTATGGGGGAGGGTTTTTCCCATGATGTTTTCCCTCTTTCTCCACTTTATGAGAGATTGCATTTCATTATGTACATAGGTACCTAATATGGCCTAGTAGTTGGGACCCATCATGCATTTCATATTATCTTTTGTAAGCTTAAAGTGCATTCTCTTAAGTTGCACTTAAGGGGGGGGGGGGGGTGTTGGTGTAAATATCTATTTACTATTTACACTTACTTAAGCTTACTTAGGTTAATGCATTATTTTATTACATTGCATAATTTTATTATTTATTTGGTGAGATACTTATGAGTTTGCATGCTCTCGTGAGTTTTTATGTTGACAACACTGGATTAAGAAACTCTAATTCAGCACATGGTATCTACAACACTGGAGTTTGTATCATTCACTAAGTTTTCATGTAGACAACATAGTTTTATGCACTCTTAATTTAGCACATGATGTCTACAAAATAATTTTATGTGCTACACCTTTGTAGGCTTATCCTCTCATCATCACACTTACTTTTGTGCTTAATGGAGGATAACCCATATCTGGTGGACATGTGCCTTGTTGTATGACTTGTCATGTTACTAATTCTTATGCATTCTAGAGGCCTTTATATACATGTACTCCTAGTGTACTCTTAATGCAATATTAAATGAATATATCATCATTCTAATCATACTCTTTTTGGTCTACTATTGTGCTTGTGGTTGAGTTCCTTGATCTTGGGTGAATTTTTCCTAAGAAAAATTCTTACAAATTTCAACTACAAGAAGAGTTCACTGCTCAATCATGAAATTTATAATTTATCTTCTTCTTTCCTTCAATCTTTCCTCTAGCTTGTCAACTAGACTATTCACTATCAAATCTTGTAGATGAGGTCACAAACCTAAAATCACTTAGCAAAACCTCGACAATGAAGTTTCCTTCACTTTCATACTGCTCTACTCAACTTCACATCCTGCATTCTCTACTACTTATCATCAATTCACATTTTTATTCATTTGATCACATGATAAAGGAAAATATCCTTCCTTTATACTGAGTCCATAAAACAAATCCCTAAGTCATCTGTTAGACCTTCTAAATTAATTATTATAGCACTGCACTAAGAACACATTACATTTAGCGATAACCTTAATCTTCCATCTTGATACTTGAATAAATTTCCACACACAATATTATGATGAGTGAGCTTATCCATATCATCTTCAACATGTCTTTTTCATGTGCTCAAGCTCAATCCTCAAGATATCAACTGTGCGAAGAGATATAAATTTTTTACTAGAACATGCCTCTATAAACTCTATCTCAGAATAGACATCACCAAAACTTACATAAATTCTTCTAGGCTAGTCCTTTCTTCTTTTGACATTAATTATATATACCAAATACTTATAAGTGTCTCCCATAACCTCAACTGGTTACAATGGTCAATTAGCCATCTGTACCAACTTAATCTCTCCACTATTCTTCTATTAGATAACATAGAATACTTTCTATGTTGATATCAAACATGCTATATTGACATCAATGACAAACTCAATCATGAATGTAACATATCATCATATTAGTACTCCTCCATAGGAATATCATTAGCATTCATGCTTCCAAAAAACCTTCCAACAATCTACCCTATCTTCTGACATTTATAAGGTATCAATTTCTCATCCTTTTTCTGATACAAATCATTGACCTAGTTGATTATGAGTTATGAATTACCAAAGCTATCGAGTTCATCCACTCTCCATTCAACTACAATATTCATGCCATTAATTAGTACTTGATATTCTGTAATATTATTTGTACAAGGAAACAAAATCTTGTATGCCTTAGGTAGTGAATACCTCTATGGTGTTATAAATAAGAGCCCAACATTAGATCCCTATTGTGTGAAGGAATCATCAAAGAACATTAGCCAAGTTTGGTGCATTAGAATTAGAATTGATTCATTAGGGAAGTCAATGTTTAGCAGAAGAATACTCTACACTGTCACTTTTACTAATTGTTCAGTGATCACTTATCCTTTGATAGCCTTCCTTTCAATATATTGAATATCAAGTTTTCTTAGTATCATGACCCACTTAGCTAACCTTCTTGGTAGAGATTCCTTGCTGAGTAAGTATTTTAGTGGATCAATTTTAGCAACCAGTCACATAGTATAAGTGAGCATGTAGTGTCTCAAATTTTGGGAAGCAAAGATGACTTCCAAGCAAGCTTACTCAATGATGCTATAATTTATTTAATAAGAAATTAGTGTTTGACTAAGATAGTAGATACCTCATTCCTTTTTATCATTATTTTCTTGAGCTAGCAAGATACTAAGAGATAAATTTGTTACCGAGATGTACAAAATGAGAGGCTTCTCATAGATAGGAGGCATCAAAATCAGTGGATTAGCAAGGTATTGTTTTATCTGTGTTAGACTCTGATCACAATCATTTTTTTTGTCATATTTCACACCTTTATGTACATTCTTTGTAAAAGGTTGTGATCTATTTTCTTGTTGGGAGATGGATCTATAAATGGACTGAAGTCTTTGTTGTAAGCCCCTCTGACTGATATTATAGGGTGGAGGCATGTCCATGAATTCTTGAACTTTCTCTAGATTGACCTTGATTCCTTTTAAAAAGATAGTATAGCCAAGTAGTTTCCTAGAAGTTACAGCAAATGCACATTTATTGGGGTTGAGTCTTAGACTAAATTTCTCTGTATGATTTAGGATTGGTCCTAAATATTGAAGGTGAGTGCTAAATTTTGTGCTCTTAGCCAAGGTATCATCGACATAGTCATCCATCATCTTATGCATCATATCATGGAAGATTGTAGTAATTTCCCTTTGATATGTGGCACCAACATTTTTTAGACCAAATGACATTACATTCCAACAAAAGGTTCCCCATGCACAAGTTAAAGGAGTCTTTTCCTGATCTTTTGGTGCAATTTTAATTTGATTATAGCTAGAAAATCCATCCATGAGTGAGTACATTTCATATCCTATTGTCATATCCACTATCATATCAATATTGGGGAGTGGAAATTCATCCTTTGGACATGCCAAATTTAGATCTTGGAAATCTGTACAAACTTTGATAGAATTTTCATGCTTGGAGATTGGAATAATGTTTGATATCCATTTAGTGTAGTTAATAGCACAGATGAAACCAAATTTTAGAAGCTTTTCTAGTTTAACTTTAGCAAGTAATGAAACATGAGGATACATTTTCCTATCAATCTATTTGACTAGTTTAACTCATTATGCAATAGATAAATGATGCATTATGAGATCAGGGTCCAAGCCTAGTGTGTCTATGTATTTCCATGCAAAATTTATCTTTTTCTCTTAGAACAAGGCAATAAATTCCTCTCTTTCTTCTATAGATAAAGATTGTACAAGATGTACATCATGTGAGGTTGTTCCTCTAATCCCAAGTTGATCGGCTATGTTAGTTCTATCAACATTGATGATATTTCCTAAAAATGACTAGGAAGCACATCAAATATCTCATCCTTAGGCACCTTAGAGATGTTTTCACCTTTGGATACATCTTTTATTTTTACAATTTTTGGTTTTGATACTACCATAATGTGATTTTCACCATCAGACCTTCTATTTCTTTTCTTTTTTATTGTGTGACTAAGATATTTGATGTTAGCTTCAATCATGTTGGCAACCTATTCACTAGTGGAAGACATTACATGTTCAACACCTTTTAAGTAGTAGGCAAGAGTATAGTCATTCTGGAATGTAGGGACTTCACTAGATGCATTGAAATTCCTATCTATAAGCTTAGGATAGGTGAGTGAAAAAGATGTGGTGAGTTTGATGGCATTCATAGTGTAATCATCCAATGCTCAGATGAGTAAGTTGAACCCTAGAGTGGCTTTATCTGCAAGTGTGTTCAAATACCTTTGAGTTCTAATGTCATTAACCGAGGAATCGATGCCACTAGTTAGATGTGACTCATCCAACTTAACCCTAGATGATTCACCTACTTCAAGATCATTTTCATAAACATGAACTTGATCTATGTCTTTCTCTATAGTTGCCTTTGAGAAAGAGCCAAATTCATACTCTTGAGAGTCTATGCTACTTGGAGGTAGACTATATAATTCCCCCATAGTAATAGGGAGTCATTCTCCTTTATCATCTAGATTTTTAAAACGTTTCTCAATGACTAAAGCATGACTTGACTCTCCTTGTTCCTGTTGGATAGGGGAAGAATCAGTGGTGTTCTAACATGTGGTACAAAGTTATCTAGTTTTGCAAAGAATTTAGTAAGATCAATAGTAATTAGATAATTATAAGGATCATCTTCATGATCATCCACCTTAGTTTGTGAGTCATGATTAGATGAACTTTCAAGTTTTTGTAAAAGCTTGTTAATCCCTAGATGGAAAGGAATCTTCTTGAAGCCTAGACTGGATGTATATAAAGACCTTCTAGCTTTCATTTTGATAAGATGAATTAGAATATTTCTTTTGTGTCCAATCAGACCATTCCCCTTGTAGCCAAATAATTTCATGAGTTTATGACCTAGACCATAATTTAAGGGAGTAATCTCATGAGACTATTCTGTTAGGCCAATTGGAGTTTCCTCTTTGTATATCCATGAAGCAATGACCATGTTTTCATCTTCCTCCTTGAGAGGTATAGTAGCTTTAACAAAGATACCATTGTAATTCTTTTGAGGTGACAACACAAAAGTTCTTTTCATTTCAAATAGTCTCCCAAAATGACAAGGAGACTCAGGAAGAGATGTCAAAGATAGAACTGGTTCTATGTGATATTCAACCATCCTAGTTTCTTTCAACTTGAGCAACTTCTTGATTTGTTTCAACTTATCATCATAATAATTTATAGATTCCCTATTATTAGGTACCAAGCTTTTAGTAGATTATAGCATGTTATAAGTGTAACTAGTATTTGCACGTATGGTAATTTTAGAGTTGTGAAATGGAAACTTGACACATTGATGGTAAGTTGAGGACACAAATTGTATTTCATATATCCATCATCTTCCTAGTAGGATGTTGTATGCTAATGGTATGTCAAGGACTTGACAAGTAACATCTCTTCCTACATGAATAACTTGGAAAGGAAACACAATGAGAGCTAAAGATTTATGTTCAACTTTATCATATGCCTTGATGGTTATCCTATGATGAGGATCAATGGACTCTTTAGAATAGCCCAATTGTCTAAGTGAGACAATGTTTCAACCAACTCCATTTTCAAAGACCATTTAATGGACACACTTCTGGTGTATCATGACTTCAATGTGTAATGGTTGGCTATGTGGATGACTCAATAAATTTTCATCCTCCTTAGAGGACATATAGTGAGGTGATGTCAAATTGCATACCATAGATTGGAACCTATCAAGATCAATATCTTGAGGTACATTTTCCTCAGTGAGGGCTTTGTCAAGAATATTCCTATGAGCAGGTGAGATTTTTAGTAATTCAAAGATTGTTATTTGACCACTTGTCCATTACAATTGATTGAGGATACTATAGCTAGTAGCCATAGAAGATGTTGTAATTTTTGTCCTTTTTCTGATTGGACCAGCAAGAGGTTTGTCTTTGTGTTGTTCTAATAGAGGAATGGAAGGCATAGGGTCTTTGAGTACTATCTTAGCATGAGAATGTGTAACAATGTTGGCACAAGATTTTGATAGTTCTCTTTCATGTGTGGTGGATGTAGTGCCCCTTAAGACAAAAGGCTTCTTATTTTTAGTGTTGTCTTATTTCTCTTTGATGGTGATGATGTCACAATATCAAAAATCCATACTTTGAAACATGTTGATCACATCATCATCATTAGAGTATGTATATTTAAACTTGTTATGAGCTTTCTATTTAAAATTTTCTCCTTTCTCATAGTGTGGGAATGGATCCTTTAAAGCCTTGTGATCCAAGTTCTTATTATGTCCATCCACAACAATTTCACCATCATCAATTAAGTCTTGAACTTTGTGATGTAGGTTTATGCAATTGTTGGTTTTGTGACCCTTTTTCTAATGATATTCAAAAAATGTAGTTTCATTCCACCATGAAGGTCATGGTTTTGGATCATAAGGATGAGAGTTATCCAATGGAGAAATGAGCTTGTTTTGCAAAAGGGTCTTATAGACCACATCCAAAGGTTCACCAAGAGATGTATATTCTTGTTTTTTGAGGTGTAACCCAAGATGAGTTCTTCATTTTGTTTCCAAATGTCTTGTTGTCAGGAGGAGGTTTGTCAACATTCTTAGATGCTTCAAAATTGTTAGTAAGATTTAAAGTTAGTTTAGCAGGTTTAGGCATACTTGGACTTATCCTTACTAGAACTTGATCCTTGTTTAGTATCCTTTTGAAGGGTTATTGTACCCTTTTTGACCATAAATTCCTCTATTCAAATAGCTTGTGTGAACATGTCTTCAAAGGTGTGTTGACCTTGAAGTTGAAATTTATACCCAAAGTTAGGTAAATGATTATTCATGAAGATGTCAATTTTTTTTGTTTCAAGAATCTTTCATGAATATTTGGTGTACAGTTGTCACCACCTCTAGAGGAATGTGAGGAAATGTTCCCCAACTTTCTATTTAAGCTTACAAAAGTCATGTATGTTAACTGGATATTGTATGTTGTGTGAGTAATCTTGAACAAATAGGTTAGTAATCTCATCAAACATTTTGATACCAGTAGGAAACCATAAAATTCATTCCATGGTTTGACCACCTAGACTTCATGGGAATAAATGCATAAGATATGTCTGATTGTGCATGAATTCCATAGACAAAGCACTAAATTCCCTCAAATGATCTTGGGGATTAGATGTTCCAAAGTATTTATCATACTTGGGTAGCTCAATGCCTTTTGGAAAATGAGCCATGTCTAAAATCTTGTCAAAAGGAAATGGACAAAGAGTGTCTAAGGTGTATGTTTTTGTAAGTTTGTCCTTATCATACATCATTTGGGCTAACTATTCTTGCAAGATCTTTAGTTGTTTTTGCAACTTAGAAATTTCAGTTTCGTCTTCATGTGTTATGATTTTCTCAGCATTAAAATGGTGAGGTATTTTTTCTCCTTCTTGGACAAGTTTGAGAAACTATTTATCTTTCTCCTCATTAAGCAAGATTTCCATGACTTTCTGAAAGTGTTTATCCTTGCAACATTTTTCAATATCTTCAGGGGGTATCTCTTTGTATTCCTCATTCTCATCAATGAAAGGTTCTTTATGTCCTTTATTCCTTTGGTGATCTTGTTCTCTACTACACTCTCTATTTTCTTGGTCTTTTTCAGCCATTCCAAGAATATGATAAGTTTTCGTGTATGTTTGTCAAAAAGGTCTCTAGAATGAGAATTTAGTTGTATTGTTTGGAGATATATGTGCTTTTCTAGTTTTAGGATCCTCTTGATACAAGGGATTCCTGGTTTGTTGTAAGTTTATGGAAAACATTCTTTGAACATGAGGTGGTCTAATAGGTGAGAAAGATCATAAAGATTCTTCACTAGATTCACTAGATTTAGACCATTTATAAACTAGGAAGTGACCTCTGCCACAATTACAACCCTTATCTCTATCTCATCTAAGTCTATGGGGATGAAAAATGTTTCCACTCCTTGTTTCAATGATCATAGACAATAGAAAAAAATAACACCTAGACAAGGACCACACTAGAATGTAGCCTCAAAGTGAGATAAGAGTGATTTATACCTAGGTACAACTCATTTGAGTAATGGATGAAACAACCAAGAGTTGTGACTATCATGAAAAAAATTATTATGAACACAAAAGGATAGAATAAGATAACTAAGTAAGGAGACTAGTTCATGTGTAGATCGCAAGTTGTCAACTAAGAAAGAAGTCAAAGTTGGACATTGTTGCAAATAGAGGAATGACCGAGTGTTCTAGACATAGATCATAATTGGATCAGATTTTGAAGAGGGAGCTTAAAATAGCTCATTTTTTTTGATAGATTTTGATAGACTCGTGCAAGTAAATGACCCTAGGGTGAGGAAGTAGAGACAAACAGGTAAGAAAACAAAACTAAAAGAGTAGTTTTGATAGTTTTATGACAAGATCCTGCATGAATATTCATAGAGAACCATATGATAAAGTATAAAGAACTAGGAAAAGTTTTAGAACAACAAATTTGAACAAGTTTTCTTTCATGAGGAGTTGCACAGAGCCGTATGAGGATTTGACAGTTTGACTTTAAAACGATAGAATTTCGGCATAAATTGACAATGTTTGGTAAAATCTCATGCTAAAATTCATAGATAGTCCTGTAAAGAACTACAAATAACATTGCGATGAAGTGTAGAAAGAGAGTTTTCTCACATGAAATTGCACAGAATTGGACACAAGAAAAAGGATAGTTTGATAAGTTTTTACTAAACTTGAAAATATTTTCAATAGTTTTGATAGTTCTAAAGAGAGGATTGTCTGTGTTTACAAGTTTTAGGCATATATCAACATATTTTTCAAGTTTTGGACATCATTTTGGTTTATAGTAGATAGTTGTTTTCAGACACCGGAAGCAGGCAGTAGTTGCAAACAATCCAACCGAGGAAAAAGAAACTTGGAGGGATGGGGGAATCTTGAGATTTCGTTTGTTTGAAAGATTTGGACAAGTTAAAATACTTGAAGAAGAAATTCTTTATCCCTATAACCAAAAATGGTAAAGGAAGAAATTTTTTTTTCTAACTTATGTGCATTCTTTAACCTCACATAGTTGTGTCACCTTAGTAGAGGGCACCCATGTTTTTGGTTTATTCTAAGGACTCAATAACATATACACTAAATAAGAACCCTTGTGACAGGGGTCAAGTGCATATACCACCTTCCGAAATCTAGGTACATGCCTATGGTGAGCATATACAAGAGAGATTCTTACCCCTCCTTGCACAAAGATACTGCTCCCTTTTAGAGGTTAACCAAGCAACAACTATCTAAAAGTTTTTACTTGGCTTCTATTCATATTAATACCAATGCAATAGGAAAAGCCTCCTCTTGATATGTGATACTAGGAATAAGGAGAAATAAACTAACATAGCTTTGGAGTCTTTTTATCTACAAATCTTCTTTGTTAGAGTGAGTTGGAATCAACAGAAAAAGTTGTGTGCTCACTTGGGTCATTCCTAGAGGTTAGATTGCTCTAGAAATCCCTCTAAAGGTTGACTTAGATTAGTGGCTTTGATTCAAGGGTCCAAGGTTTTGATTTCTTGCAAGAGGAAAGAGCATACTCATCTACCTCATCAATTTACCCAAACATGCAGAACATGTTCATCACCGAGGTATCTTACCAATCCTAACTTTTGTTTTTCCAAGACTTTGATCCACTAAAAGGAAACCATGATCTATTCATAGAAAGCATTTCTTGGGAGAACCACTAACTTTATTTCCTCCCTTAGGTACCATATTCCAAAGGCATCTAGGTTTTTGATTTACTCTTGGGCATCACTTTCTAGTAGTAAAGAGCATACTCCCTTATTCCTTTTTCTAAAGCCCTATGAAGTTCACAAGCCCTAATAAAATATGTGTAAGAAAATAGTAAAATAACATGACATTTTAGTGGATTTGAATATATTATTTGACATGCATATCTTCAAAAAAAGGTCCTATAATCAAACTATCAGTATTGTTTAAGATTTTTTAATAGGGTGTCTTTGATAGGTGATTTACAAATGACTATTAAGTTGTTGAAAATGAGAAACCAAAAATAAAATTCTTTAGAAACAACCATCGGTTAAATAACCATGATAAAAAAAAATCTAAAAACTACATTTTTCCTTTACTAATACCAAATTTTGTGGAAAATTCTTCATATGCTTGTGTGAGAAAATGGTGTGTATTACATGAGAACCCACACAATTATATACCTTTTCATTCGACGATGTGCAGAAAAGGGAGCAAAATCTTATTTTCTTCATGTGAGAATGAGATTTTTCACATGAGAAACTGGGGGACTATACTAATGAAAGTGAAAGAACATTAAAAAATTGTAGAATAAAGAATAGATGAGGCCAAAAAGTTGATTTCTTGGCCACCTATTGGGCACCAGAAATGTGAATGGGAAATGTGGGCCTTTGTATTCACACACACTTCAACATGATCATTATTTGGAGAATCATCCTAGAATAAACATGGAGTTGTTCATCCAAAATAACCAACAGGTTGATCTGTTGCTTTCTAACTAGAATCATTTTGCTATTCACTCTCAAATCGAGAAGCTAGCAACCAAACACCTAGAATGAAGGATTTTAAGCTATATGAGATATGCAAGATTAATCTAAATGTATGCATGCTTAATCTAAGAATAAGAAAGAATAATTAATCTAAATTGATGCATTATTAAACTATATAAGATTAATATGCAAGAATAATGAAAACTATGAATGTAAATGAAATGAGTAATCAATTCAACATAAGTTTGATACTATTCATTTGCATCCTCCAAAATATGGAATTCGAGGCTTCTTAAATAGAATCCAAGAATTTGATCAATGGTTGAGATCAAATTGAATGAATGGTTGAGATTTGAAGAAGATTTAGTTAGAACAGAAAGTTTCCTTATGAAAATTTAGTTAATTGATTGCTTTTGATTGGAATAATGAGTTAACTAATTTAATTCCTTTTCTAATTACAGTCAACTCAAAGTTTCCATTTTTGAACTGAAGAGAGAACATTGGAGAAGATATTTGATATAAGGAAATTAAATATGACCTCATAGTTGAATATTCTAATGAATTGAATAATTAAATTTAATAATTAGAATGAGGATATTTAATTTAATTAAATATATTTAATTCCTCGTGTATATTAGCTAAAGGGGTGAATTTGATTTAATTAAAGTGCTAGGACTTATAATTAAACTAATTCAATTAAAAGGTTAATTTAGCCAATCCGATAAATATTCAGGAATTAAATATGTAATTAATGTTGAATAGGGATTTTTTGCATTTGACACTTAGGTCAAGTAGAAATTATTTGAATCAAGATTTCCTAGTAAAATAGGACTTAGAGTTTATTAAATAGACAAGAATTGGTTTATCATGGCAATGTGCTAATTTTGGGGTGTTACAATATGCACAAATGTCAAAAATGACTTGTAGACTCTAAATGTTTGCATAAAGAAATTAAGGAAGGTCATAGATGAAGGAAAGAAATTGTATAGACAATGTACAATGTATTACAATTACTTATTAGAGTCTAATAACCTAATTAAAGGTAGAATGATTGAGCTTCAAACACTCATTAATAGATTGTAGTAGCTAGATGTGACCATTGAGGACATTGAAGCAAAAATGGATATAGTTCATAATGCTATTAAAGGTGTTGAAATTGAAAAGGAGAAGGTGATAAAGAGATTCTTTGTCCTTATAGAATATTTTCCCCTAAAGCTAGCATTTTGTAGAGGTGATTGGAGGAGTGTCTTGCAACAAAGGCATTCTATGACAAATTTGCCTACATAGATTTGGGCATACTAGAAGTTGCATCATATGCATTATGCACACTTATTAGTATATTATATACAATAAAAGAGGACTCAAAGAAGGAGCTCGAGAAGATGAAACTTGGTTTTGTAGATTGTATATCAAGAATCTCAAGTTAGTATAGAGTAAGGTAACACAAATTTATTTTGATTGTATATTTTGGATGCCTTTGTCATTAATGTCAAAGGGGAGAAGAATGTAAAGGAAATTTTATATATTTAAGGGGGACCTTAGCTATGTATATAGGAAATAATTGTAAGAGGAGAGATAAGGAATGTAATGATCCATCAAGACATGAATACAATTATCAAGTTTTCAAGGCTAGTTTTAAGTAGTATCCTTTTGTATTTATTGTTGTTTTATAGGATAGCCAATTTTTACCAAATATTACCATCAATGGTAAAGGGGGACATTGTTGGCAATATGGTGAGGTATATAAGTGAGTAATATCATTTATGGAAACATATATATTTTGGTATTTCATTATGAAATTAGAGATATCAAATTGTCTAAGTATTGAACAGTTTGCAACAACATAGAGATAGATTCGGTATGTACACATGATAGAGTTTGAGTTAGCTTATGTCTAGTTGAGGACTGATTATTGAAAGAGTCAAGTTGATGTGTGCTAGTATGCATATCTATATGGATAGTAAGGAATTAGTTATAGAGGAATTGCGAGTACAAGTAACTAACATAATAGAACAGTAAAATAAATTATACGACTTACACAATTATTTTGGTAACAAAATAATTACTTAACTAGAATGGTCTATCATCCTAGATGTTAACCTAATAACTAGCCAAGAGTGCAAAAGCTTCAAGGTTGAATGATCAAGATTTTTGATAATTAGCAAGGTATAAGTAAAGATCATATCTTGCACAACTAAATGGAAGCAAATATGTGATGCAAGTTCTATTGTGAAGGAAGTATATGTGATATGAAAACTTTATGTGATGCAAAATCTAATGAATGATCAAAGAAAGTGTGAATTACAATAGTGAGACAATATCAAGTATGTATATCTATAGTTGTGAAGAAAATTATTTATACATTGCATGTTAGGGTAATGGGCTCTTCTTGCATACATTGTAATTGTTCTACCAACTCCTAACAGGATTGAGGCTTTTGATCGAGCCTAGACATCTAACAAGAACTCTAGGCACTATATGTATTTGATAGACTCCTAACAGACTCAAGATCCTTAACAAGATTATTTTATTTACTATATCATTTTGTGGGTACCATCCCCACAGATGATTTTCCTTGGCCAGGGTTTCCCTAGTTAACAAATAATGATGTCACAAGTTGTCTTTGTGTATGGTTTTGTGTACTGTTCATCATTATTGGTTTACTTTCATATGCATGTTTCAAAGTAATTAATAATATCTAGCAATGGGTAAAATTTTGTAGAATATTGATTCACCCCACTATTTCTAGCAAGATTACACAACTTGTACTACACATGAGGCAGCTAATCCCTTGTCACAAATGCCGAGGGGAGAGATAAATAATTTTCCAAAAATCTCCCTCTTAGCATTACTTAATGTTCTAAGGATCCAAACCCATGACAAAGCTCTTGTACCACTATTTAGAGTGGGGTTTTCTTTGCACCAAAATATTGATCTATTAGTGTCTAATACAACAACTTGACCTACAGTACAGAGAAGAAAGGTAAGCCCTTGTCACAAATCCCAAGGGGAGAGATGAACATTTTTTCTACAACTACTACTTAACTAGATTTCCTAATATTTCCCACTTAATCACAACCAACTAATCTTCTTCCATCTTGCATACATTGAGTCTAGACACACAATCAATATAGAGTGACTTCAAACTTTGAACTCCTCTTCTTATCATTGAATCTCTATCATCAGATCATATTTGATCCCTTTATTAAATTCCCTTATTTACTTCATCCTTATCTTAGAATCTTATTGATCTTGATCCATATTTTCACCAAATGTCAACCTCAAATTGATTCTTCTAGAAATTGTTCATAGTTCCCTTTCTCATTTAACATTGTACTCACTCAATCAATATTGTTCATTCCTCACTTACTTAACATATGCCTAGTGACTACTATGATTTCTTGGTGACTACTATTCATTCATTTACTGACCTAATTGTCTAGCTTGGTGCAAATCATTATTTCTTTTCATTTCCACTTCATAAATTATTTCTTTTCTTTCTAACCAAAGTAACTTTCTTGAGTATCATCTCTACACTTAATCAACTCATGTAATCAAATCAATATTATCTTTCCAAAGTATAACTCATCAACTACCCATTGAAATCCACATACTTATCAAGACTTCCTTTAATTTTCATTTTCTTCTTCATCATTCAATAATCATTATCTTTAACACCCTATTCAACACTATATTTTTTAGATGATTTAACACCTTACTAAATTAGCATAATGTCTTACCTTTTCAAGCTAGACATCAATGCCAATATAACAATTGATCTAACTATTTCACATACATTATACTATCTCTTATCTTCAAAATTATTAGTTGGAGCTAACAAGAACAATTCTAGTTTTGAAGATATTGAATTTTTATTTATTTTGGAAAAAGGGTAAAAAAAACTTTGAGCTCAATTTTGAAGCCTCTAGAGGCTCATTAAGGATTATCTTTATGCAGGTTAACTATATTTGGCAAAAGCTTATTTTGGGAATTTATTCATTTGGGCACAAATTGTTATAATTATTTCTTGGAAGTGCACTTTAGTTATATAACTCTACCAATAAATTTTCATGATAGGATCAAGTTTAGTTATGAAGTTACTACATTTTTCTATTTTAGCAAAGTCATACAAAAATTTTGAACTCAATTCTAAAGGATATAGAGGCTCTGAAAAGGGTCAAACCTTGGCGCGAGTGACTTTTCTCACTCAAGAACATATAGAACTTTGTGTCCTTTACAAAATATGGTAGTTGTTGGAGTTGAGGAAAGCCAACTCCGAAGACGCCCAAGATCACCTGCATGCGAGACCTGTCAAAGAGAAGCCAAAGAGAGGAAGAGCATGGAGCAAGGGAAAAACCCTAAATGGACATGAGAGCCAAATATGCAAACAAAATGAAAATGTATTTACAATGTGCAATATGATATGTGATGTTATACAATGAGGGAGAGCCCACTTATAAAGAGCTCATGGAAGCTTGTAGAACAAGCTAGACGGTGGTAGAAGATAAGATTGACAACTAGAAGGGAACAAACTCCCGTGTTGTCAACAACTAACCACTACATGCATTAAATAAAAAATATTAAATAAATGCATGACCTAAGTAAGCTTAAGAAAATAGAATAAATAATTAATAATTAATTATTTACTCTAACACCCCCCCTTAAGTGCAACTTAGGGAAATGCCTTAAGCTCACAAAACTAAGATGAAATGCATAATGGGTCCCGGCAACAAGGCCATTTTAGGTACCCAAGTACAATGCAAGAAAAGATGCAACCTCTGTAAGTGAGGAAAGAGAGAAAACCACATGGGAAAAACCCTCCCCCAAAAAGAGGTAAGAACCTAGTGAAGAACTCAAGAAGTCTCCAACTAGGGAAATTGTCCCCTAAAACAGGAACAAGAAGTGATCATGAAGAACCAACATCACTGAAGCATGAAGAAGCTGCAAAATCTGCCAAAATGCTGATCTGAAGAACCTCAATGGAAGAAGGAGGCACAAACTGAGCATGTCTATATGGTAGATGATCCATCTCACCGAAATGCATAGGTAGCCAGCCACTGCAATCGCCTTGTATATAAGATCAACCACTGAATACATAGTTCACACTATTGAACCATCGAACCATGGATGCATTAGAACAATAGCATAACCCTCCCTTAATGTAGACGGGGTGTGATGACAGGCAACTGAGAAGGTGGGCCAAAATCTCCTGCAAATGAACCAAGAACGAGGAGAGAGGAAAAGAGGTATAGACACCGATAAAGACACGGTCAAACTAACTCTGCATGGGGCTAATGTCATGGAAGGGACACTCACTTGACAAAGGGAGAATGCCTAAAACAGCAAACAATAACCCCCCCCATGGTGCTTTATGAAAATAGTGCAAGTACAACTGACTCAAAACAACATTCATGATTCCCGGAATGCAAAAGTGACACTTTATCTCAGTGTGAAATAAAAAAGTGCGTCAAAATGATAGCTACAATGATTAGTACTGAAAAAGAGCTGCAACAAAGAAAAGTACAGCTGAAAACAAAGCAAACCATGCTAGGAAAATGATCCTCAGGCCTAAAACACTCAAAATATCCACCATAGAGTGAAAATACCAAAATTATGATAGAAAGAGCAAAAGCCAAAAATGAAGAAAAATGACCACATTTCTAAAAAGTACATAGAACCAACTTTCCATAAATATAAATTTTTCAGAAAACGGGCATGGGACAGAAAAGATATGCATGCCAGAGTCAAAAAAAGACTTTAGACTTTGACTGAAAAATAGGCAATAAAAATGCATCAAATCCTAAAAATAACTACACCAAAATCTCCGTCTCAGAACCAGCTTTTTGGCGCTTCTTTCAGATTGAAAAAATACCTCCGTATGCAAAAGTTATGGCCAAAAAACCAAAGGTAGGTCCAAAATGAAATCAAGAGAGGTGCATGCAAGGCCTGATGACACAGCGTTGACGTTAGCATTTGACGGGAAAAAATTTGACGGCCCGTCAACCGTTGCGACAAAAAAGAGTGCCACGTGGCATGCCATGTGGCAACCACATGGAAAAAGTGCTGACGTGGCAGGGTGACGTGGCGATTCCACGTGGCCAGGTGCCACGTGGCGCCTAGGCAATGTGTCACCCCTGCAGTGGTTGCAAACGCTGACAGAGACTGCTGACAGAGTGCACAGCTGTCAGAGCCGAGGACCTGGCGGAGGTGGCTACAGGGGTGGCGAGACTGAGCGGTGGCTGGGAAAACTGAAGCGACGCCACTACGATGGGCGGTGCGGGGTTGGCCGGCCGGTGGCAGCCGGGCCAGGGCTGCCCAGCGGCAGCTCAGCTAGCTGTGGTGGCCGGCGAGCGGTGCGCGGGTGGCCGCCCGATGGCACACTGGTGGTGACCCATTTTAATAATTTTATTTTTATTTTTTTTGACCCTGCATCCGTACGATCCGTACATTAGACCCTGGAGGCTTCAAAAAATTCCCAAAATTGCCTTGTGTCCAAAAATAACAAGCTTTATATGAATCCTGACTACAAACGGCCTTGTGGATCCAATGGTGATGTACGTTTGGGCTAAAACTGCTCCAAAAATTTGTTGATCTCCTGATTTGAAGAAAAATTGCACAAACAAATTAGGGTTTGTGACTTCAAATCATGGCTTCAAAATTTCTTCAACGAAGTAGCAACAGGAAAGCTCTGATACCATGTTAGAGTTGAGGAATGCCAACTTCGAAGATGCCCAAGATCACCTGCATGCGAGACCTGTCAAAGAGAAGCCAAAGAGAAGAAGAGCATGGAGCAAGGAAAAAACCCTAAACGAATATGAGAGCCAAATATGCAAACACAATAAAAATGTATTTACAATGTGCAATATGATATGTGATGTTATACAATGAGGGAGAGCCCACTTATAAAGAGCTCATGGAAGCTTGTAGAACAAGCTAGAAGGTGGTAGAAGATAAGATTGACAACTAGAAGGGAACAAACTCCCGTGTTGTCAACAACTAACCACTACATGCATTAAATACAAAATATTAAATAAATGCATGACCTAAGTAAGCTTAAGCAAATATAATAAATAATTAATAATTAATTATTTATTCTAACAGTAGCAATAGCCAATCAACTCAATATTTTATAAGTTATTATTTTAAGAAGTTGAACCTTCAAGACTCTAGTCAGTTATGCAAGGAAATTGAGTTGTTGGACTCTAAAATGGAAAGATTTTAATTTCCATAATATTATAAGAGAATTAATTATGCCATTGTTGAAAAAAAATTAATACAAGTATGGTAAATATGTTTCAATCATTTTTTTGTCACTAATGTCGACACTGTTGGGTATGTGCAAGATCATGGTGTACCAAACTATGGCCTTAAGTGGCAGTGAAAAATCAGCAAATCAAGTTTATGTCAACTTGACACATAATTTTGAAGTGGTTATGGACTTTATATCAAAAAGTTGCAAGAAAATAATTTGTAGAAAATTGAATGTAGTTTCTAAACTACTAGGCCTTATCAGGAGAAAAAAATAATTGATTGGTCAAAAGTTTGAATTTTAATGCAGTACTAAGAAAATTTCAGGGCGAAAATAAAAAGTAGGTGTATGTCTGACCACCTTAATCAAAATAAAATCATAATATTTTTTTAATATAATTATAGATATTAAAACTAGACTCATGCCTAGATGTGACGCATATTTTTTGATATTTTTATTCCAAATAAATAATTAAATATGAATTTTCTACCAAAACTTTTTTGGATTAAAAAAGTCCCGTGTCTGACCACCCTAACTAATAGAAAATTTGATCAAATTTTTTTTTTTAAATTTTATTTTTTATACTAGGCGAAGTATAGAATGTGATGCAACTTTTAGATTTAAAAAATGTTATACCGTTTGAAAGTTATAGCTATTTTTCATTCAGTATGTCAATCAGCACTTTACAATAATCTTCATTGATAATTAACTAATAAATACTTATCGAACTCAGAATTTGACAAAAATTATATTGATGGAATCTAAAGAGGGATATTAAAAAACCCATTTCGTTTCATTCAATTTCGATCAAAATAACATTGTCAGACGGCTACCCGAAGTCTGAGTATCACTAAAACTCTCTATAAACACGTCTTTGGGGTTGACTGGGCAGGCTTGGTAAATACCAAGCCTGATCAGATATCTGATTTCAAATCGGATATCCGATTTGACATTGGATATCCGATTATGGCTCGGTAGTCAAATTCTAAAAGTCTTCAAATTTTAGAGAAAAATTCGATTTAAAAGTTCTAGTTTTTTATTTTTAAATTATTTCACTTATATTAATATGTAAAGGCATATTTTAATATATTATATATATATATATAATAACATAATGTAAACATACAAGATATAATCTAGTAATATATAATAATATCTTATGTTAATCTTATTACAATCTATAAATATAATATATTATTATTAATTTTACTAAATATAATAACGTAATTTATATATATATAAAATACGTATTATATATTATTATATTAATATGTATGTTACTAATATATTTATATAATAATGTAATATTTTTATTAAATATAATAATGTAATATGTATATGTATATATATATATATATAATATTATATTGATATGTATATTATTAATATATATGTATATTATTAATATATATGTATATTATTAATATATAAGAGTCAAAGAGGGTCATAGGGTGACCTATGACCCTCTTTGACCCATTAAACGATGATATATGTCTCTAGGGGTCCTAGGAACTCTACGGACATATGTCGTCCTTTAATGGGTGAAAGGGGGTCCCTTTGACTCATTAAATGATGACATATGTCCCTAAGACCCCCAAGGACATAGCCGAATCATTCATATCAGTCAAATGGGGTCATAAGGTGACTTATGACCCCCTTTGACCAATTAAACGAAGACATATGTCTCTAGGGGTCCTAAGACCCCTAGGGACATATTCGAATGGATATTATGGGTCAAAGGGGGTCATAGGGTGACCTATGACCCTCTTTGACCCATTAAACGATGACATATGTCTTTAGGGGTCCTAAGACCCCTAGGGACATAGTCGAATCATTCATATGGGTCAAAGGGGGTCATAGGGTGACCTATGACCCCCTTTGACCTATTAAATAACGACATATGTCCCTAGGGGTCCTAGGACCCCCAGGGACATAGTCGAATCATTCATATGGGTCAAAGGGGGTCATAGGGTGACCTATGACCTCCTTTGACCCATTAAATGATGACATATGTCCCTAGTGGTCCGAGAACCTCTAGGGACATATTCGAATGGGTAATATGGGTCTAAGGGGGTCATAGGGTGACCTATGACCCTCTTTGACCTATTAAATGATGACATATGTCCCTAGGGGTCCTAGGACCCCTAGGGACATATTCCAATCATTCATATGGGTCAAAGAGGGTCATAGGGTGACCTATGACCCTGTTTGGCCCATTAAACGATGATATATGTCTCCAAGGGTCCTAAGACCCCTAAGAAAATATTCGAATGGGTAATATGGGTCAAAGGGGGTCATAGGCTGACCTATGACCCTCTCTGACTCATTAAATGATGACATATTTCTCTAGGGGTCCTTGGACCCCTCGAGACATATTCGAATTGTTCATATAGGTCAAAGTGGGTCATAGGGTGACCTATGACCCCATTTGACCCATTAAATGATGACATATGTCCCTAGGGGTCCTAGGACCCCTAGGGACATATTTGAATGGGTAATATGGGTCAAATGGAGTCATAGGGTAACCTATGACCCTCTTTGACCCATTAAACGATGACATATGTCCCTAGGGGTCCTTAGACCCCTAGGGACATATTTGAATCGTTCATATGGGTCAAAGAGGGTCATAGGGTGACCTATGATCCTCTTTGAACCATTAAACGATGACATATGTCCTTAGGGGTCCTCGGACCCCTAGGGACATATTCGAATCGTTCATATGCATCAAAGGGGATCATAGGGTGACCTATGACCCTCTTTGACACATTAAACGATGACATATGTCCCTAGGGGTCCTAGGACCTCTAGGTACATATTTGAATCGTACATATGGGTCAAAAGGGGTCATAGGTCACCCTATGACCCTCTTGACCCATTAAACGACGATATATGTCTCTAGGGGTCCTAGGACCCCTAGGGACATATTCGAATGGGTAATATGGGTCAAAGGGGGTCATAGGGTGACCTATGACCCTCTCTGACCCATTAAACGATGACATATGTCCCTAGGGGTCCTTGGACCCCAAGGGACATATTCGAAAGGGTAATATGTGTCAAAGCGGTTCATAGGGTGACCTATGACCCTCTTTCACCCATTAAATGATGACATATGTCCCTAGGTGTCCTGGAACCCTAGGGACATATTCGAATCGTTCATATGGGTCAAAGGGGGTCATAGGGTGACCTATGACCCTCTTGACCCATTAAACGACGATATATGTCTCTAGGGGTCCTAGGACCCCTAGGGACATATTCGAATGGGTAATATGGGTCAAAGGGGGTCATAGGGTGACCTATGACCCTGTTTGACCCATTAAATGATGACTTTTTTCCCTAGGGATCCTTGGACCCCAAGAGACATATTCAAATGGGTAATATGGGTCAAAGGGGGTCATAGGGTGACCTATGACCCTCTTTGACCAATTAAATGATGACATATGTCCCTAGGGGTCCTAGGACCCTAGGGACATATTTGAATTGTTCGTATGGGTCAAAGGGGGTCATGGGGTGACCAATAACCCCCTTTGACCCATTAAACGACGACATATGTCCCTATGGGTCCTAGGACCCTTAGGGACATATTCGAATGGGTAATATGGCTGAAATTGGGTCATAGGGTAACCTATGACCCTCTTTGACCTATTATACGATGACATATGTCTCTAGAAGTCCTAGGACCCCTAGGGACATATTCAAATCATTCATATGGGTCAAAGGGGGTCATAGGGTGACCTATGACCCTCTTGACCCATTAAACGATGATATATGTCTCTAGGGGTCCTAGGACCCCTAGGGACATATTCGAATGGGTAATATGGGTCAAAGGGGGTCATAGGTCACCCTATGACCCTCTCTGACTCATTAAACGATGACATATGTCCCTAGGGGTCCTTGGACCCCAAGGGACATATTCGAATGGGTAATATGTGTCAAAGCGGGTCATAGAGTGACCTATGACCCTCTTTCACCCATTAAACGATGACATATGTCCCTAGGTGTCCTGGAACCCTAGGGACATATTCGAATCGTTCATATGGGTCAAATGGGGTCATAGGGTGACCTATGACCCCCTTTGACTCATTAAACGAGGACATATGTCCCTAGGGGTCCTAGGACCCCTAGGGACATATTTGAATCATTCATAGGAGTCAAAGGGGGTCGTAGGGTGACCAATGACCCCCTTTGACCGATTAAATGATGACATATGTCCCTAGGGGTCCTAGGACCCCTAGGGACATATTTGAATGGGTAATATGGGTCAAATGGGGTCATAGGGTAACCTATGACCCTCTTTGACCCATTAAATGATGACATATGTCTCTAAGGGTCCTAGGACCCCTAGGGACATATTCGAATCGTTCATATGGGTCAAAGGGGGTCATAGGGTGACCTATGACCCTCTTGACCCATTAAACGATGATATATGTCTCTAGGGGTCCTAGGACCCCTAGGGACATATTCGAATGGGTAATATGGGTCAAAGGGTGTCATAGGTGTTGACCCATTAAACGATGACATATGTTCGTAGGGGTCCTAGGACCCCTAGGGACATATTCGAATGGGTAATATGGGTCACAAGGGGTCATAAGGTGACTTATGACCCTCTTTGACCCATTAAACGAAGACATATGTCCCTAGGGGTCCTAGGACCCTAGGGACATATTCGAATGGTTCATATGGGTCAAAAGGGGTCATAGGTCACCCTATGACCCCCTTTGACCCATTAAACGATGACATATGTCCCTAGGGGTCCAAGGACCCCTAGGGACATATTTGCATCGTTCAGATGAGTCAAAGGAGGTCATAGGGTGACCTATGAGCCCCCTTTGACCCATTAAATGAGGACATATGTCCCTAGGGGTCCTAGGACCCCTAGGGACATATTCGAATGGGTAATATGGGTCAAATGGGGTCATAGGGTAACCTATGACCCTCTTTGACCCGTTAAACGATGACATATGTCTCCAAGGGTCCTAGGACCCCTAGGGACATATTCGAATCGTTCATATGGCTCAAAGGGTGTCATAGGGTGACCTATGACCCTCTTGACCCATTAAACGATGATATATGTCTCTAGGGGTCCTCGGACCCCTAAGGACATATTCGAATGGGTAATATGAGTCAAAGGGCGTCATTGGGTGACCTATGACCCTCTTTGACCCATTAAACGACGACATATGTCCCTAAGGGTCCTAGAACCTCTAGGGACATATTTGAATGGGTAATATGGGTCAAATGGGGTCATAGCATAACCTATGACCCTCTTTGACCCATTAAATGATGACATATGTCTCTAGGGGTCCTAGGACCCCTAGGGACATATTCGAATCGTTCATATGGGTCAAAGGGGGTCATAGGGTGACCTATGTCCCTCTTGACGCATTAAATGACGATATATGTCTCTAGGGATCCTAGGACCCCTAGGGAGATATTCAAATGGGTAATATGAGCCAAAAGGGGTCATAGGGTGACCTATGACCCTCTTTGACTCATTAAACGATGACATATGTCCCTAGGGGTCCTCAGACCCCAAGAAACATATTCGAATGGGTAATATGGGTCAAATGGGGTCATAGGGTGACCTATGACCCTCTTTGACCCATTAAATGATGACATATGCCCCTAGGGGTCTTAGGACCCTATGGACATATTCCAATCATTCATATGGGTCAAAGGGGGTCATAGGGTGACCTATGAATCCCTTTGACCCATTAAATGACAACATATGTCCCTAGGGGTCCTAGGACCCCTAGGGACATATTTGAATCATTCATATGAGTCAAAGGGGGTCATAGGGTGACCTATGACCCCCTTTGATGTATTAAACGACGACATATGTCCCTAGGGGTCCTAGGACCCCTAGGGACATATTCAAATAGGTAATATGGGTCAAATGGGGTCATAGGTTACCCTATGACCCTCTTTGACCCTTTAAATGATGACTTATCTCTCTAGGGGTCCTAAGACCCCAAGGGACATATTCGAATCATACATATGGGTCAAAGGCGGTCATAGGGTGACCTATGACCCTCTTTGACCCATTAAACGATGATATATGTCTCTAGGGGTCCTAGAACCCCTAGGGACATATTCGAATGGGTAATATGGGTCAAAGGGGGTCATAGGGTGACCTATGACCCTCTCTGACCCATTAAATGATGAGATATGTCGCTAGGGGTCTTAGGACTCCTAGGGACATATCCGAATGGGTAATATGGGTCAAAGGGGGTCATAGGGTGACATATGACTTTCTTTGACCCATTAAACGATGACATATGTCTGTAGGGGTCCTAGGACCCCTAGGGACATATTCGAATGGGTATTATGGGTCAAAGGGGATCATAGGGTGACCTATGACCCTCTTTGACCCATTAAACGATGACATATGTCCCTAGGGGTCCTCTGACCCCAAGGGACATATTCGAATGGGTAATATGGGTCAAATGGGGTCATAAGGTGACCTATGACCCTCTTTGACCCATTAAACGACGACATATGTCCCTAGGGGTCCTAGGACCCTAGGGACATATTCCAATCGTTCATATGGGTCAAAGGGGTCATAGGTCACCCTATGACCCCCTTTAACTCATATGAACGATTCAAATATGTCCCTAGGGGTCCTAGGACCCCTAGGGACATATTTGAATCGTTCATATGAGTTAAAGGGGGTCATAGGGTGACCTATGACCCCCTTTGGTGCATTAGTTGACGACATATGTTCCTAAGGGTCCTAGGACCCCTAGGGACATATTCGAATGGGTAATATGGGTCAAATGGGGTCATAGGGTAACCTATGACCCTCTTTGACCCTTTAAATGATGATATATGTCTCTAGGGGTCCTAGGATGCCTAGGGACATATTCGAATCATACATATGGGTCAAAGGGGGTCATAGGGTGACCTATGACCCTCTTGACCCATTAAACGATGATATATGTCTCTAGGGGTCCTAGGACCCCTAGGGACATATTCGAATGGGTAATATGGGTCAAAGGGGGTCATAAGGTGACCTATAACCCTCTTTGACGCATTAAACGACGATAAATGTCTCTAGGGGTCCTAGGACCCCTAGGGACATATTCGAATGGGTAATATGGGTCAAAGGGGGTCATAGGGTAGTGATTTTGTGTTTAATCCATGCACAGGTATCAGATATTCGATATTATATCGGATATCCGATATTATAATATATATAATATAACATATATATTACATTTTATATATTTTTATATTATATTTTATATTTATTATATTAATTTACTATATATTATAATATAAAATATTATTATTATACTATATTATTATAATTTATAATATATTATACTTTTTTATTATATATTATATTATAAGATATTACTTTTTATTATTATATTATATTATATATATATATTATATTACATTACTATATATTATAATATATTAAATATTATATTATATTATTATAATATAATAGTATGAAAGATTATTTAATATTATTATTATTATTTTATATCAATAGTAATAATATTAAATAATATATCATACTATTATATGATTTTAATTATTATTCGGATATCTGATATGATATCGGATATCCGATAAGGCTCGGCTTAACCTTCCAGGTTTGGTTCCTAGATAGGTAAAAAAAAGTCAGAGCGGATTTTGAATTACTTTTAGGCGTCTTCAAACTCTCGTTTTTTCACATCGCCACTTTTTGGCACACCATGATCCTACACATACCTTGTTACTTGCTGGTAAGATAATTTTAAGTACTATCATTTATTTAATTGATGAAGAAGATTTGATCAAATGAGGTAATAATAGAACCTAGAGGAAAGGTTGAGTTATGATATGAAAAAGAGTACAAGGATTAGTTAACACAATGATATTATAGTGCATTGATAATCTACTTAAGGTTGCAAAGGTTGGTTATACTGAGTAAGTTTAGAAGAACAAATTAAACAAAGTTAGCCTACCATGATTGACCAAGTGGATAGTAGGTGCCAAGAAAATTTAGTGCAAAATGAGAAAAAAATTAGTTGGAGCTAAGAAACGTCAACTTCATTGTAAGCCAAGTGAAACAGTGTAAGCCAAGTAAAGTCTAGTTGATGCCAAGCACCAATAAACTTTAGTTCACGCTAAGTGTTTTCATAGGAGATGTCAAGCAATGCAGTATGTGCCAAGCATCAGAAATTAATTAATTCCAAGTGTCAACATTATGAGAAAGATCAAGAATTTGATGAATCTGAGCCAACAAGTTTGATTTCTTGGATTATGTGAACCATGTGGGAGATAAGATTGATGAGATGGTGGCACAAAATTCAAGATAAACTGTTTTGTAATGAATTCAAAGAGGATTGAAGGAGAAGTTTCTAGAAGGGAATGAAATAAAATGAGTGGTAGATTCACTAAGTCCTATCTAATCTAACCTAACCCTAAAGTGGACAAAGGAGGATGAACCTAAGGAAGATAAGGATTCTAGGGTTTTTGCTTCATTTAGTGACCTAAGATAAGATACTACATTAGAAAATAGAGCAAGAATGATTAAGGGTGTGGATTCTTGAAGGGTGAACAAGCTATCAGATCTTAAGTGTGTGAAAGCCACATAGAATGAAGGACTAAAGTAGAGATTTGTAATCTATAAATGAAGTTGTAAGTTGTTATTAGATCAAGCCTTACTATTAATCTCTACTAAATACTTTGGATTAAGGATGACCTAACAATCATTTGTAAATCCTTTAATAGGGTGACATTCCAAGTGAATGATCTAAAATCATCTAACAAGGCTCACTTCTAACAAGTTGATTGAAATCTTTTAACCAGGTCACATTTAACAGTGTGTATTGTAACCTTTAACAAGGTTGGGCTTTCACAGGGCATCACTTCAAAAGAGTGATAATGAGTAGCATGCTACGGGTGGTTTTTACTAAATTAGGTTTCTACATTAAATCATTGTGTCAAATGTGTTATTGAATCTATTATGTTTCATGTGTACATATTTGCAAATTGATCTGGTAGCAACCTACAAGTTTAAGTGATTGCATAATCTAATCGATGCATGAATGATGAAAATATTTTATGGATATGGGTTCACTAAGTTGTGAAAAGTTTTAATTGTACATTTAGACCTTGCATAACTAATTATTCTAAATAATTCAAAAAATTGGTATCAGAGCCATCTACTTAAGAGGACTATTTTGAAGGTACTAGAAGTACAAAGATCAAGATGTAAAAGGGAGAAGTACCCAAGCTTAATAGAGATAACTTTTTTGTATGGAAAAGTCCGATGAAGCTACAACTAGGAGTTCTTGGAGATCATTCATAATCTATCATTATTTTTTAGCATACTTATCCTATTGGGTCCATAGTTGTTGAAGATTTCAAAAAGAAGAAAGAACACAACTAGACAATGTTTGAGATTTTCTCAGCCCTAAGCTATGTCAAGTTTGATGATATCAAGGGTTGTGATATTACAAAGAAAATGTGGGATGCTCTACACACTATCTATGAAGGTGGCAATTTTTTTCTAAGAGCTAAAGTTGAAACTCTTAGAGGTAAGTTTAATGACATGAGAATGCAAGAAGGTGAGAATATTTCTCTATGTTCCTCTAGGATAAAAGATGTTGCTAATGCAAAAAGAGGAGCTACTGGTAAAATAGATGATGATAATTTACTAAGTAAAGTTTTGAGAATATTTTTTCCCATCTATGCTATTAGAGTTTCTATAATATAAGAATTAAGATTTATGCCAAGGAATGATCTAAATCTTGAAGGTCTAATAGGTAGGCTCACTTCTTTTGAGCTATCTAATTTTGATAATTATAAATCTGAAAATATGGAATCAGCTTTCAAAGATAAGTTGTCGTTGAAGGAATCTAATGAGAACAAGAAGAAGAAAAAGACAAAATATGTGTCCATTGATAGTGATAAAGATGAGGAAGATATAGATCAACTTGAAGCACTACTGACAAGGAGATTTCATAGAGGTTAAGGAAAGTTTAAAGGTAAGTTACCTATCATGTGTTTCAATTGTAATGAGGTTGGTCATATTACTGCTAGATGTACAAAGAAGAAGAAATACATAGGTGGTGGCAAGTACATAAGTAGAAGATATGAAGACAACAAAGAATAAAAAGACAAAGGCAAGAAGTCTTGCTATATTGCTGAAAAGGAAAAAAAAGATGGATCTGAAGATCATGATGATGAGGTGGTGTATGATGCAATGAAGGATGAATCTGATGAAGATGAGGCAACTGGACTAGTTTCTTCTGTGAACAAGAATGATAGATGGATCATTGGTGGGTGTTCACATCACATGACTGGAGATAAAAGCAAGTTCATTACCTTAAATTATTATGATGGAAATAGTGTAAGGTTTTCTAGTGATGCACCATGTATGATAAAAGGAAAAGGTTCTATCAATCTCACACAAAAGATTTTATGTAACAATGCGTACTATGTTGAAGGACTTAACTATAACTTGTTGAGTGTGGCACAACTAAATAGTTCAGGTTGCAAGGTTGTGTTTGAGAACAAAATTTCTAAGATATATGATACTGATGGAAAACTGATTAGAAAAGGTGATCAAACTAGAGGTAATCTATTCTACCTAGATATAGAGGATGCTACTTATTTAGTTTTAGAACTTGACAATGTGTGTCTATGGCATAACAGGTTATGTCATGTTAATTTTGATAACTTGGCTAGTATCAATAACATGAGAAGAGATAGAGGTTTTCCTATGTTGAAAAAACTTTACAATATAATTTTCAAACAATGCTAATTAGGTAAAATGAAAAAGTCAAGTTTTAAGAGTAAGACTCATACCTCTAAAGGAATATTAGAGATTGTTCATATTGACTTGTGTGGACCAATTGAAGTGCAAAGCTACAAAGGAGATAAGTACATGCTAATTATTGATGATTATTCTAGAATCATAATAGTTATGTTTCTAAAATAGAAATCTAATGATTTCCAATTTTTTAAGTGGTACTTAACAAGAATTGAGTAAGAAGCAGGTAAAAGTCTAAAATGTTTGATATCTTACAAAGGAGGAGAATTTACATCAAATGAGTTTGAGATGTTTTGTAATGACAAAAGAATCAAAAGATAAACATCTTCTCCTAGAACTCCTCCATAAAATGGAACTGTTGAAAGGAGGAACAAATCTTTAATGCACTATGCTAAGACACACATCATGGAGAAAATTCTTGCTTTCAAATACTATAGAGAAGTTGTAAGTACATGTGCCTATACCTTGAACTATGTACAAGTCAAGAAAGGCACTGATTCAAAACCTTTAGAACTATCATATGGATACTCACCTAATGTAAAATATTTTAAGGTATTTGGAAGCAAGCATTATATTCTTAAAGATTTCAAGAATGCTAAAATAGATGCAACAAGTGAAGAAGGTATATTTCTTATTTATTCAAAAAGAAGTAAAGCTTATAAGTGTTTAAATACTAACACTAACAAAGTTGTGGAAAGTGTAAATGTGAAATTTAATGAATATACAAAAGTATATGAGGCTGAACCTATGAAGGAAGCAGATGAATACAAATCATTTTTATACTTTTATGAAGGTATGCATGTTGAAGAAGATGTTGTAAATCATGTTTCAAACCAACAACAAGTTTTAGCAACTACCAAATCACATACTATGAATGTTGAGTTACATTTAGGAACTAAGCTAAGTTTAGGTGTCGAGTTACAGAATGAATTTGAGACACATTTTGATTGTAAAATTAGTGTATATGAAAGAGATGCTAAACTACCTGACCAAGAAGTGCATATTGATTCAAAAGTTGAGAGACCAAAAGTAGAAGCTAGAGCTAAACCAAGATTTTCTAAATATGTCAAGAGATGCCATCATGCTACAAAAATCATTGGTGATAAAGATGCTAGACCAATGAAAAGGAAAAAACTTGAGGAATGATACATATTTTTTGAGCATGAAAGAACCCAAAATAGTGAAAGATTCTTTAAAAGATGTGGATTGGAGTAAAGCCATGGAAGAAGAGGATGAACAAATTGAGAAAAATAAAACATGGACATAATTAATTATTTACTCTAACAAACCTCTTCATCTAATAAATCATTAAAAAATGAAGACTCAACATACATTTGATAAACATTGAAACCTTTGAATGTAGAGTAACCAAGAAGTGTTCTTATTCCTTCCAATCTTGCAATAGGAGCGAATGTTTCTTCATAGTCTATCCCTTCTTCTTGTGTATATCCTTTATAGACTATTATTGCTTTGTTCCTTGTGACTTCACCATTTTCATATAACTTGTTTCTATATACCCACTTGGTAACAATCAATGAATGGAAAAGAAAGTTTGAATGGAAAATAAAGTTTGAAAGATTAGTTGAAGTAGTGTCTACAAAGACAAAGAGTGTCAAACATCAGGCCACAAGACTAGGAAAGAAATAGAAAAAATTGTTGACAATTGACTCTAGTGATGAAGAAGATGAGGAATAGGAAACCAAGAAAGAAAAAAAGGTGACTTCATCTAAGCAAGCAGCAAGCAAAGCTCAACAACCTTGGAAGCCAAAGATTGAGAAGATTAACATAGTGGTTGCCAATGAGGAAAACTTGATGAAAAATTTCTATGATTTATATAATAATTTTGAGAAGGGTTAGATTGATATATATACTATGAGATATATCATAGAAAAAAATCTAAGTTGAAAGGATATTGAAGGAGTAGTGAACTAGATAGTCTATGAGAAACTTCTAAATAAGAAAAATCTTGCAAGAGAAACTTCTGGAGTCTATGCTAAGGACTATCTGCAAGACTAATGATGAAGGTGAAATAAAATAATTTTTGAATAACCTCGCACCATACTTAAGAAATAAGTTGAGACCATTTCTATTCAGGGTTGGTGAAAATGATAAATTGAGAAAAGAGACTTTAGCGACTATTAGTAAGATGTTGTCAAAGTCATAGACATCATCTCCTCCAGCTCCTAAAACCTTAGAAGTGTTAGTAAGTAGTAGATTAATCAAATCAATGTTACTCTTAACATTGATGATAACAATCCATTTGGTGGTTCTAAACCAAATGAACTAGACACTAAAGATATTGAGGATAAGTTGAAACAAATTGAGGAAGAAAAAGGCTATTGGAAGTAGAAAAGAAGAAAATAGAAGAAACCAAGCAGAAATTTCTTGAGGAAGTTAGGAAAAGAAAGGAAGATGAAGACAAGAAAAGGATTGTAAAAGAAGAGAGGATAAAGAAAATTGTGGAAGAAGAGAAGAGAAGAGAGAAAGAGGGGAAAAGGAAAATAAAAAAGAGGAAGAGAGAAGAACTAAAAAAGCAACAAAGCAATAGAGGGAGGATGAGACTAAACCATTTAGTTCATCTACTCTTCTCTCTCTTGCTAGTTTAGCTACTAATGATGATGATAAAATTGATCTAGTTTCATCCTTATCTAAACTTATAGAGAAGAATAAAATAGAGAAGAGTTTACAAAGATCATTAATGCAAGTGATTGATAGACTGCATAGTACTTTAATAGTATAGGATACTTAGTCGGACCTTGAGTAGAGAGCACAAGCAATGGTAAAATATTTTGATGAAGAGTTTACAAATTTTTTGAATGTTGTAGAGGCAAAGGCTCACATTTCCCATGATGATAACTTGTTTAGTACCATCTTCCATAATATCAAGAATGACTTAGTTAATATTGATATGTGCATAAAAGAACTTTGAAAATGTCAGCAAGAAGGGAAAACTCTGTATGTTAACTGTATCTTATCATAGAAGCTAACTAAAGACTTGGATGGTCAGATAGAGATAAAGATGAGCGAGCTAGAGGCTTTTCCCAACCAAATCTAACATACATCTAACAAAGTAGATGATTTTGAGAGTCAAGTTGCCAATATTCACAGTGACATCAAGAAACAAGAACTTTGGAAAGAGCAAAATTTGAAGAGAACATTTGATTTTAGAGAATCCATTGCTCTGAAACTATATTTTATTAACAAGTAGCTAGAGGAATGTTTCAAGGCCAAGGACACATATTCAAACTTTTTGTATTTAGATATTAATGTAGTTGAGATTGCATTGTATAATTTATGTGCAATTCTCACATCAATCGAGTCTACCAAGAGACATGGACCAAAGGTAAGGATAGTTTGAAGACAATTTTTGATGATTATATGAAGATTATTTTAGCATAAGGAAGGACAATAGTTTTGATAGTTTTTGGACAATATCTTGACATTTTGAAGTTTCTCATTGATGTCAAAGGGGGAGAGATACATGTCAAAATTGTATACATATCGAAAGGACACATTGTTGGGAGAGATAAAATGGAGAAAGATACATGTGGAAATTGTAAAAGTAGTAAAGTATAATGTAAGAAGGAGCATATATGTAAGGTTGGACAAGTTATAATAGATGCAATGATTTTTTTTTTAGTTAAGTTTTTGTCACTTAACTAATTAATCCTATTTTGTTGCCATCAACACCAAAGGGGGAGATTATTGACAATTGGCTAATAGTGATATGTAATTATTGTCATTTATGGAAACACATGATGTATATGTTCACAAGAAACTTGGAAATAAATATAGTTAGCATTTGGTAATCTAAAAATTGTCTAAGTGTAGAATTTGGTTTACAGCAATGTATTATTTTGTTTATAACATGTTGCAGACATTATATTATGACTAGAGAAGTTACATGGAGATAGTATACATGTTGATGATGATGTGTATAACCTCAAAAATTTGTATGGATTGTACAAAACAAAGATAATCATATTTTGATGAAGTGGGACAATAGAATTGAAGGAAAGTATTGTTTTGATTACAAAATAATTACTTGTCCAATTAGGGATGACATCCTAGATGTTTAATCTAACTTGGAAATATGAATTGTGGTCTTAGCTGAGCTAGTAGTAATTTGTGTAAAGGCATGGTATTTATGCAAAGGAATTCTTGCAATAAGAAGTGTGCTTGTGAAGTTTTAAAGAGCTTGTAAGTGTTATCTTGTAAGATTGTGAAGTGAGAAAACTTTTATGCAAGTGATATATTTGAAATTTGAAATGATCTATTTGATGATATGATATTGAGATAAAGATTAGAGATCAAACAAAGAAGGAAAATAATAGTAAATTACTTATTTGAGCAATGAGCTCTTCTTGTAGTTGAAATTGCATGTTTGGGCAGTGGGCTCTTCTTTCATACATTATACTACAACTCCTAATAGGGTTGGAATCTCCTAATAGGGATTCAAAGTCTCCTAATAGGGATTACTTATACTGAATGTGCTCAATGACTCCTATTATGGTCTATCCTCTAACAAGGAACTTATATATCAGTATAGTATCTAGTGGGTATCTATAAGAATCAAGTATATAGCTCTAATACCATGTAATAATTTGGTATAGCTATGATATCATGGAAGAAATTGGTATAGATAAGAAACCATTAAGATCTAAAATAATTTGAATGTATAGATCTAATAGATCATACTAGATTTGCAAATCAAACCTTTAGGTGCTAGTTTGCAAAAAAAAATTCCTCAAATTCAACTATAGCCTAGCATAGAAAAATTTATATTCAATTTTCACCTAATCGATGCTTTAGACACAATGGTGAGGTCAGCTTTAGCTCTAGATGCTCCCAATATCTATGGATACTTCAGATCTAGGTCAAGGTGTCCTTAGAGATGTGAAGCAAGATCAATCTCCAATGGCTATGAAATGACACCTCTATGACTCTAATACCATGTAAGAATTAGGTATATAGCTTTGATACCATGTAAGAATTTGGTATAGCTCTGATACCATGTAAGAAATTGGTATAGTTAAGATACCATGAAGAATTTTTCTTGTGGAAAAATGAAGCCAAGATCAAGAAGCACAAGACTAGCATAATATGGATCAAATAATGTATGATCAGAATAATGATATGAGAATGAGTAAGCTTCTCAAATATTGAATAATATTGGATACAAGTACACTAGGAGTCCCTAAATATAAAGGCCTCTGGACTGACTAAGGGTCTGGACAATGATAAGTCTTACAACCAAGCACATGTCCACCAGGAGTGGATTGTCTTCCATTAAGCATAACAATTATTGTGATGATGAGAGGATAAGCCTACAAAGGTATAGCATGCACATTTATATTGTAGACACCATGTGCTAAAATAGAGTTTCTTACTCTAGTGGTGTCAACAAGACAACTCATAGGAGTATTTAAACTCCTAGGTGTCTAACCTAATCAATAATAAAATAATGCATTTATCCTAAGTAAACTTAAGTAAAGTGTAAATAATAATTATTTACACTAACACACCCCTTAAGTGCAACTTAGGGGAATGCACTTAAGCTCACAAAAGCTATGATAAAATGCATAATGGGTCCCAGCTACTAGGCCATGTTAGATACCCATATACAAAAGTAATGCTAAACACATGATACAATGCAATATGTCTACAAATGGGGAAAGAGGGAAAACCTCATGGGAAAAACTCTCCCTGAAAAAGATAGAAAAGTACAAGAAAGAAAGATGCATGAATGGATGGAGTAAACAAGACCCCCACATGATGACATACATCTTGCATATACAATAGAGAATCCCTCCATGAAATCCCCCCATAGTGAAGGGTCTCTAAATGATAATTTTCTAAAGATAGAAGAAAATTCAATGACAACAAACAACTTTCTTCCCTTGAGGAAGAAGATACACTAGGTAGAGGTGCAAATATGCTTCCCACTATGGATAGGAAGATGGAAGAGGGATATAGATGTAGTATCTCGTGAATGTTTCCTCTAAAGTCTACCCAAATGCCAACAAGTCCTTGAGGAATGAAGAAGCCATGAACCAATTTGGTCGAAGTCCAAAATAAGGTGGCAAGAAAGGTAATATGTCCATGTATGAAGCTAAATCAAACTCTGAAGATGATGAAGCATTTGTATAGGAAAATAGGGGAAGAGAAACAATGTTGCCCCCCTTCAATGATGTAGGTGCACCTATGAAAGAAGCTCCTTGATGACCAAAGAAGCTACACCATGATAGCTAAATGATGGTCCTCCATGTAGGAAGAAATGGTTCCATAGGTGTGGTAGAGAATGCTCCCCAACTGCTAGGAAGAATCCTTAGAAAATAGGTGTTAGGATAAACCATAGACAAAAATAAAAACTACATGCAAATATAACCAATAATAAAAAATAATAGATCATATAAAAATGAACACAACGCACCAAGATTTAACGTGGTTCACCCAAATCCCTAGGCAAAATCCACCAAACAACAAGTCCAATCTTATTAAAATTCAATGATTACAACCAGATTACAATCTGTAATCCCTTACAGCTCAATTCCATTGGAAGAAGCAATTTCACATCACAAAATCATGAAAATACCTAGCCCTAAACCCTTTTATACAAGTATTTTATGCCATTTTAGGGTTACAACATGTCAACCATATGTCGGCTACAATGTCATCCATGACCCAAAACCCTAAAAAATTTATGAGGTATGTATAGTACTTTCCTAATTAGTCACCATAATCTAACAATCTCCCACTTGGAGACTGATCTTGTAGCAATACTACTACCACATGGGGCTCCCACTGGATCAAACTACCCTAGTCTATATTCTTCTTTGATTCATGTTCAGTTTAAAAGACCAACTAAAACTAAAGAGGAGTTCAACTTCTCCCTTGTCACAACCTTTGTCAACATATCTACTAGATTGTCATTTGTTTGGATCTTCTCCAGCTTTAACTATCCATCCTCCAAAACTAACTGAATGAAATGGTATTGCAACTGTATGTGTTTGGTCTTAGAATGTAGAGCTGAATTCTTTGCAAGATGAATGGCACTCTGACTATCTATGAACAAATAATTATCCTTCTAAGGATGTCCCAATTCTTCCAAGAATAATTGAAGCCATATCATCTCCTTAGCTACCTTTTTAGTAGCAACATACTTTGCCTCCGTAGTGGATAGAGAATTAATCTTTTGTAACCTAGAAACTTAGCTCATGGCTGCCCCACCAAAATTAAAGACATAACTTGTAGTACTCCACCTAGTATCAATATCCCTTGCCAAATCTGAGTCAACATAGCCTTGCAAATCAGTAGTAGAGCCCCCAATGTGTAAACACTTATTGGATGTTCCTCTCAAATATTTGAGAATCCACTTGACAACATTCCAATGCTCAAATCTTGGATGACTCATATGCCTGCTAACGACTCCCACTACATGTTCAATATCTAGCCTAGTGCATACCATAGCATACATCAAGCTTCCTACAGCTGGAGCATAGGGTACCTTGGACATTTTATCCTCCTCTTCCTATTTCTTAGGACACATCTCCTTAGTCATCTTCAAATGACTAGGTAAAGGTGTGCTAACAACTTTTGCATTCTCCATAGAGAAACATTGCAACACCTTCTCAACATAATCAATCTGAGACAGTGTTAATGTTCTGTTCTTCCTATCTCTACAAATATTCATACCAAGGATTTATTTTGCTGCCCCCAAATCCTTCATATAAAATGCATGTGCTAACTGGTATTTCAGCCCCTTAATATGATCCATGTTAGACCTAGCTACAAGCATATCATCAACATATAAACATAAAATGATGTAGCTATCATCATCCAACCTCTTAAAATAAACACAACAATCTGAATGACACCTATTATTGACATGCTCATGCATAAATCTATCAACCCTCAGCTTACCCTCATCTACCATTGCTCCCACTCAACTGTGAGACTCCTACTCAACTGTGAAACTTTCCTGTAGAGGATAACTAAAAAACAACTAGGCTTTGATACCACTAGTTAGGATAAACCACAAACAGAAATAAAAACTACATGTAAATATAACCAATAATAGAAAATAATATATCATATAGAAATGAACACAAGGCACCAAGATTTAATGTGGTTAACCCAATCCTTGGGCTACATCCACCAAATAGCAAGTCTGATCTTATTACAATCCAGTGATTACAACCTGATTACAATCTATAATCCCTTATAGCTCAATACCGCCAGAAGAAGCAATTTCGCATCACAAAATCATGAAAATACCTAACCCTAAACCCTTTTATACAAGTATTTTATGCCATTTTAGGGTTATAGCATGTCAGCCATATGTCAGCCATATGTCAGCTACAAATCCAACTATGGCCCAAAACCCTAAACAATTTATGAACTATGTACAATACTTTCCTAATTAGTCACCACAATCTAACAATAAGATGTCTTAGGAAACTAAAATACAAGTTCCATAGACTGGTATGTCTCCTCATAAATGAATAAGTCCTCCAAATGTTGTAAAGAAGCCACAATCATATAAGAATGATCAAGTGGTTGAGGGTCAAATTATACCCTTGCAATGAGTGAAGAAGTCTCTTCAACAAGGAGAAGATTGATGTCATCGATGATGTCTTTGACATCTTCAATGTGAGACTCAAAAAATAGCACTGCAATGTCTGAAAGGAAGTTATCCCATGAAGCTAAAGGAGGAAGACATAGTAATACCTATTGTACTAAATAAGGAGAATCTAAGGCTAGTACTAGATCATTAGTATCAACAAGAATATTAGGATGAGCGGTCTCATTTGGAGTTGAAGGTACCATAACTGAAGTGACCAAAGATATAATGTCTATTTGAAAGGGAGGAATATTTGGATCTCCATATGCTTCCCAAAGAGACAACCAAACGTCATAAGGATTCTAGAACTTGTCAATGACTTTATATAAATTGGTATTGATACTACAATAAATGATATCCAAAAGTCTTTTAATAGGTGGCTATTCTTAAGTGGACGAGATCAGTTCATTGGAACATAAATAAGGAAATACTTCCTTATGCTCTCTTCTTAGATGATCAATGAGTGAAGCACTCCATTTCTGATAGTTCATTTTTCTCAACCTTGGTCTAAGACCACCTCAACATGGAGAGAAAAACTCCTCCATGAGATTAATGAATGTATGCACCCTCCAAAATACAAAAATAATCAATCAACCCCCCCTAATGCATGATTTGACTCTTTATAGGTAGTGCAATTACAATGGGCCACTTTGTCAATTTTGACCTTAGTGGACTTTGAATATTTTGCTTACAACTTCCTTTTATAGTTCAAATCAGCAAATAAAATAATTTTGAAGCAATACAACACAAATAAAGGACCTATTTCTAAAAGTGATATTTCTATCCACACAAGCCTATAATCTAATTGTAGATCTAGAAAGTAGACAAAGAATTATTCACTTTCAAAAAAATTTGAACTTGTTTATGTGTCTAGACGAGCCTGTATGGAGCATTTGAAGTTGCAAAATGAAGGATTGGATAGGTACAGTAACCAAAAACTAAATTTTTTGACAAATACGTGCATCAAAACCAAAAAATAATAGCACCACTAAAAATTTAGAAAATTTTGGCCAAAATCAAAAAAATTGCACCTAATTTGGAGTCCAAATGACTTAGATATGGCCTTCAAAAGGAAAAGTATCAAATAAAAAATGAATCTAGAGAGGGGTCTAATTAGAAAATTGCTATGTTAAATTTGATGGTAAGACAACCATTGCAATAGTTCTATTTGGCCTCTAGATGATGGTCAAATAGCCATCAAATGTAAGACCATGAATTACTAATATTAGCAAAAAAGATGCCCTCTGATGATGTGGTAGTACAGATGTTGATGTCACTATTGTACATAATTCAATGGATTGATCTAACATGGTAGGGTATAGATCCCACATGGAAGTAAAAAATGTTGACTTGGTAGGTAACCTATCCTTACAGATGTGGCCCTGTGATTTGCTCTGTTGTCATGGCAATGCCATAGGCCTGTCGTGCTAAGCTCGCTATGTCATGTCACCTGTAGTAGATGTGGTAGAGGGGTTCCTTAGGGTTGTTGACTAGAGGCTTGTTATTGGGCCTCATGGTGGTGTTGAGAGTCTTCACCGTAGTTAGAGTTTGGTCTTCCAATGGGAAGGATTAACATTCCTGAGAAATAAAAGACCAATGCCAAAGCATTTGCTAGGTAGTAAAGGGTTGGTAGAAGAATATTTGTTGTTACTAGCAGTTAACTTGTGATGGCCAGAAATGAATGAACTAGCACTAGAAAGTTTGGGATTATCTGATGTGCACTGTGCATAACACCCTCTAGGTGTTCAAAACCCTTTGACCATGGTAAGTAAGTAAATTGAGCTGCTAGTTGTGGAGGGTTGAGCTCGGCTAGTTTGCAGTCCACTTGTTAAAATGTGTACTTTTCACTGGTGTAATATTCATGAATAATTACCTCTTCCCATAAAATGAATTCCATTGAGATTCTATGTCAGATTTGCAAAGAATATTCTAGCAAATATTCTTCATGGGCTAGGATTTCACCACGTGGTTCTTACAAAAACAATTTCCCTATAGGCTTGATGGCCTAAATTTTTTTTTTAAAATAAAAATTTGAAAATAATGGTAGAGAAATATAAATGTAGATCTAAAACAATTTAAATGTGTAGATCTAATAGATCATATTAGATTTGCAAATTAGGCCTTCAAGTGCTAGTTTACAAAAAAAAAAATCCTCAAATTTGGCTATAGGTTTGCATAGGAAAATTTATAGTCAATTTTCATTGAATCAATGCTTTAGATGAAATGGTGAAGTCCAATTTGGCTCTAAATGCTCCCAATATCTATGGATACTCCAGATCTGGGTCGAGGTGTCCTCAAAGAGGTGAAGCAAGATCGGTCTCCAATGGCTATGAAATGATGCCTCTATGGCTCTAATACCATGTAAGAATTAGGTATATAGCTTTGATACCATGTAAGAATTTGGTATAGCTTTAATACCATGCAAGAATTTGGTATAGCTAAGATACCATGAAGAATTTTCCTTGGGGCAAAATGAGGCCAACATCAAGAAGCACAAGACTAGCAGAATATAGATCAAATAATGTATGATTAGAATAATGTTATGAGAATGAATAATGTTCTTATATATTGAATAATATTGGATACAAGTATAGTAGGAGTGCTTCAATATAAAGGCCTCTCGACTGACTAAGAGAAAACATAATGATAAGTCTTACAACAAAACACATATCAACTAGGAGTGGATTATCCTCCATTAAGCACACGAGTTAGTGCAATGATGGGAGGATAAGCCTACAAAGGTGTAGCATGCACAACTATGGTGTAGATTCAATATGCTAAAATAATAGTGCAAATAACTATGTTTTCAACATGAAAACTTAGTTAATTATGCAAGCTCCAATGTTGTAGACACCATGTTCTAAAATAGAGTTTCTTACTCCTCTATTTTCAACAAGACAACTCATATGAGTATGCAAACTCCTAGGTGTCTAACCTAATAAAAAATAAAATAATGCATTTATCCTAATTAAACTTAAGTAAAGCATAAATAATGATTATTTACACTAACAATATCATCCCCACCAGTGTTTTCCTTTGGCTAGGGCTTTCCTAGTTAACAAAATATGGTGTTATGAGTTATCTTTGTGCATTGTTACTATTATTGTTTAACATTAATTTATTTCTTTGTTATGCATGGTTAAAAGTAAGTAGTAATATCTAGTTGGTGACTAAAGTTTGTAGATTACTTATTCATTTCCCCCCTCAGTAATCTCTTTTTCTAACAACACATTGATGTAGTGAATTTTACTTTAGGAGTAGCATAAAGTAATCAAAGAGATAGAACTAAAAATTAATCACAAGCAAGGCGATGGAGGGAGAAACTAAAAATATTCATATTTTCCTATTAAGATGACACGTCTTTGCCATTTTTGTCAAAGAGGGACAAATTTTTCACAAGAAAAGTTTACTGAGTTTAGGAAATCACAGAGGGAGAATTCCAGATATAGAAGATATAGAACTATGAAATATCTATTCAAAAGGAGAAAGTGTACTAGTATACTTGATGATCACATCTACCTAGTAAGATGGAGATAATGTTGAGGGAGATATAAGAAGTGATCAAGAGGGAGTGTAAGAATTTTCCTAAGGAAAAAATTCACCAAAGAACTAAGAACTCAAACACAAGCACACAGTAGACCAAGAGAGAAAGTATGATCAAAATGACAATGTATTCAATATGCCATCATTCATCAATGTAAAAGTACACTAGGAGTGCCTATATATAAAGGCCTCTGAGATACATCTAGAATGCCTTGTAATCAACACCATGATGTGTCATACAACCAAGCACATGTCCACTAGATATTGGTTATCCTCCATTAAGCAAAAAAGTATGTGCGATGATGTGAGGATAAGCCTACAAGGGTGTGACATGCAAAATAATGTTGTAGACACCATGTGCTAAAATAGAGTTGTGTACTCCTGTGTTGTCTACATGACAACTTAACAAGGTGCAAAAACTCCTAAGTGTCTCACAAATAAGAATAATAAAATAATGCAAAATAAATGAATAATGCATAAAACTAAGTAAATTTAAGTAAGTGTAATAAGTAAATACTTATTTACACCAACACCCCCCCTTAAGTGCAACTTAGGGAAATTCCCTTAAGCTTACGAAACTAGGATGAAGATGAAATATGGGTCCCGGCTGTTAGGCCATATTAGGTACCCATGTACATAATGAAGATGCAATCTCTCATAAAGCAGGGAAAGAGGGAAAACCTCATGGGAAAAACCCTCCGCAAAAAAGAGAGATAAATATGGATGCATCAATGGATGGAGTAATCAAGACCCCCCCATTATGACATACATACAATATATACATAAGAGAATGAAAGAAGGAAGAGAGATAGATTAGGCTCCCCCCCCAAAAGAAGAATGCCAACAAGTGAAAGCTACTCCGATGAAGAAGCTAGTCCAAGAATGTAGAAAGGTGTTCCTTCCCTTAGGAAGAAACAATACCAAAGGTACACTCCTAAAGATTTATGGTGGCCCTAAAACCTACTCAAGTATCCATGTACTGATGCTGATGTTCACCCCTTTCAACTATGCTGAAAAGAATGAATGCAGATCTGGTAAGGATGTCTGTTGAACCTATTCCACTAAACCATCTATCTCCTTAACTAACAAAGAGACCTCCACTAATTACTGTTCATAAGGATCCACAATCATGGAACCTATAAAGATTGATCATGTAGAGAATACAAATGAGGGTTAGAGTGAGCCCTCACAACAACTGTAGAAGAATCACCTTCATCAATGAGAAGATATAAGTCCTCAAGTCTATCTCCCAAGTCAACTAAAGCTAGAGCTAGAAGATGAGATGTACCATGATGTTTTGGACCTTTTGTTATGGAAATATAAGCATGTGGACTGGACTGATGGGACCTCTCACTGCAACTATCAATAGAACCCCATGTGTCTGAACCTATTGAAGCACTATCGTTGGTGTCACTATTAGTTTCCATTGTGTATGATGTGTGGAGAGGAGTAGAGAACAAGCTAGTAGAAATTTCCTCAAAGTGAACATCCTTCTCCACCAAGATCTCATGTGTCTCTGGATCCATTAGTCTGTAAGACTTCACATTGTCTTCATAGCCAATGAAGGTACAAGGCCTAGGTGTCGGTGCCTTGCAATGCCTGGAAGATAGGTTTGTCCATGTTGGACAACCGAAGACTCTAAGGTGACTCGCAACTAATTTTCTACTACACCATGCCTCAAAAGGAGTCTTGCCACCTAAGGCTGGATGAGGAGATCTATTAAGTATGTGAGTAGCACTACTAATGGCTTCAACTTCAAGTATAGAATCGAGAGAATTGGCCTTAATCATGCAACTTGCCATGGTCTTGAGAGTCCTCATCCTCATAGCTGCAACATCTGTCTTATGTGGATTGAATGTTGGTGATTTCTAAAGATCAATCCCCTTAATTCTGCAAAAGTTCTTAAGTCTTTTTTCAACATATCTATTCTCATTGTCCACCCTTAGTACTTTGATGGCTTTTCGTGACTTGTGTTTAACATGAGTCTTGAAGTATGGAAGCTTATGAACCACTTCATTCTTATGATGAAGGAAGAAGACCCAAGTGAATCTCAAAAAGTCATCAAAAAATGTGAGTATGTAGCAGCCTTGGCTAACTTAAGTCACTGCAAAGGGTCCTGCTAATACCATGTGAACTAGCTGAAGAATAAATGGAGCTCGAGAAGACTTCCCTTTATCATACTTCTTCTTGAGATTCATATCCATTGAACAAGATGAAAACTCTCCCTTATAAAAGTTGATATTAGGTAGACCTTTGACCATGTGTTTCAAGAAAAGTTTCTTAAGAGAGCAGAAGTCAAGGTGACCAAACTGCTCATGGCATAGGTTGATGTTTGAAGTAGAGTGAGTTAACAAGGGTTGGGAAGGACTCTTAGGCACAAAGTGGGAGAAGGAATAAAGCTTATTGTCATCATTGACTTTCCCCACTACTACCAATGAATCATCTTTGAGACTTCACACAATCAATAAATCTGGAAAGAACTCAACCTTATGACCATCTCCAAGGTGAGTGATTTGGTAAACTAATAGGAGATTGGAACTTAGATTTGGAACATAGAGAACATCTTTGAATTCCCCATTTTCCATTTCCACATGTCCTTTCCCTTCAACTTCCATCTTAGTATCATCTCCCACGAAGATATATGGTACCTTTGACTACTTCAATGAAGAAAAGTCTTCTTTTGAAGAACCCATGTGGTAAGAGGCACCTGAGTCAAGTATCCATTCTAAAGAACTTGTGTTTACCATAAGTGCTTGACATTTACCTTTTGAAGAGGTTGGAGTTGAATCCTTGGAAGTACCGAGCACTTGAATCTTGTTCTTCTTGAGTAGATTTTCTAACTCATCGATTCTTTTTGTCTTGCAATGATGCTTGTCATGATTTGGCTTTTTACAGTATGCACAAAAATTTTTGTCCTTCTTTTCATTTCTTCCCTTTTTATTTGAAGAAGTATTGCCTTGTTGAGAGGAGTATTTTTGCATCTTAGATTGTGTTTTTTGCTTCCATTGCTTCTTCTTCTCATTGCTTTTCCCCCCTTGACTTGATTTGTGATCATCACTAACCCCCAAGGCTTTGGTCTTAGATGACTTGAGAAGTCCAAAATCCACCAAGTGAGTTTGTTCAACAATCAACATGTCTTCAAATGCATCAAAGAAAGGCTTCTAGTAAGCAGATCCCATGGTCAACTTATGAGTATTAAAACTTGAAACAAAGTTGGCGTACTCAGAAGGTAGCCTCTTTACGATGTGATGAATCAACTTATCATCCTTCATGGGATTACCACAATCTTTGGGAAGTGCCCTATACTCATTGACTTTAATGATGTAATCATAAATTGTGTCATAATTCTTAGGATCCAATTGAATTAGATCATCTTCAATCTAAAATCCCTTTTCTTCATCCACTTTACCATACAATTGTTCAAGTTTGTCCCAAGCTTCTTTTGATTTGGAACAATTTTTAATGTGAAAGAGAAGATCCCCATGTACACAACTCCTGATAACACCTAAAGCTTGTTGGTCTTGAATTTTCTAATCAATCAGTTCTTTAGCATCAGTAGGTTTGGTAATTGTACCATCAACATAAAGACTATATCCATTTTCCATTAATCTACTCCATGCAATATCTTTCCATGCAGAATAGTTGTGGGAAGTTAGAGGAGGACATTTAAAAGCCATGATGTAGAAATGAAAAGAGCACAAAATAGAGACACAAGAACATAGTACACAATCAAAAGACCCCCCCAAAAAAGATGTTGGTACTTTATAAGTAGTGCATTTACAATGGGCCACTTGTCCAAATGAATAAGGTAGACTTTCTGATTTCTCGTTTACAACTACCTTATGAGGTTGAAATTTGTCACTTAAGTACTATAGCTTAGATTTACAATAATTTTGAAAAAGAATCAAGGCTTTACAATGCCAAAGAAGGCCTAATTTTGAAAGTGAGAAATTGGTCCACACAACCCAAGAATTTGAATTTAGATTTGGAAAGTGGGTATGTGCAGGATCATGGTGTGCCAAAAAGTGGCGATCTGAAAAATATGTAGTTCTGAAATGCCTCAAAGAATTCCAAAATCTATTCCCACTTTTTTCCCACCCATCCTAATACTAAATGAAAATAATTAATACCTTTATAATTCCTACTATATCTTTCAATACCAACCTCATATGGTCATCTTTAAAACATCTCGAAAATGTGTTTTTGGCATGTTCTTATGTGTTTTTTACTTCAAGCATGTAGCTGATGACTTTTTTTAAACCAAAATTTGATGTAATGAAAAGGGTTTCTTAAGAATGTTCTTAGCTTTTCATAAATATAATTTTTGTCAAATGACGAGTTCAATAAGTAATTATTACTTATTTTGTAATGGAGTTAGCTACAAACTGGTGATTAACATATTGGTTGAAAAATAGTTATAACTTTCAAACCGTATAAGATTTGTGAAATCCAAAAGATGTGTCACATTCTATGCTTTGACTAGTATAAGAAAAAAAAAAAAAAACTTAATTTTGATTTTTTTTGAACTAGTTAAGGTGGTCAGACACGGGAGTTTTCTAATTCTGAAAACAATATAGTAGAAAATTCATAATTAATTATTTATTTGGAATAAAAATTGCCAAAAATATGCGTCACATCCAAGCATGAGTCTAATTTTTATATCTAAAATTATATTTAAAAATATTATCATTTGATTATGATTAAGGTGGTCAGAGATACACCTACTTTTTATTTTCGCCCTGAAATTTTTGTAGTACTGCATTAAAATCCAAACTTTTGACCAATCAAATAATTTTTTCTCCAGATAAGGCCTTGTAGTTTAAAAACTATATTCAATTTCTTACAGATTATTTTCTTACAACTTTTTGATATAAAGTCCAGAACCACTTTAAAATTATGTGTCAAGTTGACATAACCCTAATTTGTTAATTTTTCACTGCCACTTAAGGCCATAGTTTGGTACACCATGATCCTGCACATACCCAAGTAGACAAAAAAATACCCACTTTCAAATAATAAAAAAACCTGAAAAAGTGAATAGATGTGCCTGTATAGAGCTTCTAAAGTTGGAAAAGGTAGGATTATGTAGGTATAGTCACCAAAAAATGCAATTTCTACAAACTCCATGCACTAAAATCAGAAAAAAACACCACCACTAGAAACTTTAGGAAATTTTACCCAATTTTTAAAAAAATCGCACCTGAATCGGAGTCCAGATGTCCAAGATATGGGCTCACAAAGTCAGGCTGCCAAACTAAAAAGCAATCTAGAGAGGGGTCTAGAAGGAAAATTGCTTGTCTAAATTTGATGATCAAATGACCGTCACTTTAGTTATAAAATGCCTAAAAGTGATGGTCAAACGGTCATCAAATTTCACCACATGAAATGATGATGTCAGTAAAAATTGCATCTTTGGATGACATGGTAGATGACGAGGTTGCTGATCGGGAGACTGTATTGTACGGAATGTATGGATCCATACGCTAACGTGGCAGAGCAACCTAGGTTCCACGGGTGATGTGACAGTCCTAGTTGTTGCTGTTGATGTGGCAACATCTATATACATGGTAGCCTATGTGTAGGTCTAACTTGGCGTGATGTTCGTTGCCACATCAAATTGGATTTAGCTTGCAGTAGTGAACCAAAGGACACCACATGGCATTGGTTCAGATTTCATGGACTACAGACTAACAGACATGAGGTAGTTGAAGATCATGGGGGGCCAAAGGTAGTAGATCACGACCAGGCTTGTTTTACGAGTGCTGAAGTGTAAAATGATCACTGGACTACAATGTAAAATTCCACATTCATGGGTGGAGTGGTCTATAGACTATTTTAAAAAAAATCCTCGCAAGCTCTTAAACAAATGGTTGCTAGTTTGTGGGGAGCTGCCAGTTCACTTTGGTGCTAGATTATGTGGCTAAGCCGTGCCAGAGTTTATAATGCCGACTAGTTTTACTGAGTGCTTTGCCCATGTTATAGGTGTCAGATTTGGTAGTTATGACCTTTGTTGATTTGCAAAGGTATGGTCAGTTCACTTTCAAATGGAATTAAACCCTACGAAATAATATCTTCCAAAAATGGCAGATCCGAGGTGAAATTTTTTTCACTAATTCTGATAAAAATTACAGGGCAAAAAAATTTATGCTAATTCTGATGAAAATTACAGAGAAATAAAAGATCCAAAAATTAAATTACAGATCTAAAAAAGAACATACCCGAATTGCAAATTGGAGCCTCCGGGTTTTGATTTGCAAAAAAAAATTGCCTCACAGTCGACTTTGGGCCAAGGTAGCTAAATTTATAGTCATTTTTCACTAGTTCAACATTTTGGATGCAATGGTAAGGTCAGATCTAGCTCTAGACACTCCCAATTTCTGCAGTACTCTAGATTCAGGCTGAGTTGATGAAACAAGTGTGGTCTCAAAATGGCTATGTGATGAGAAAATCTCCAAGTTGCTCTGATACCATGTAAAAATTTTCCTAAGAGAAAAATTCACCTAGGAACTAAGAACTCAAACAAAAGCACACAGTAGACCAAGAGAGAGAGAGAGAGTATGATTAGAATGACAATGTAATCAATATGCTATCATTCATCAGTGTAAAAGTACACTAGGCATGCTTGTATATAAAGGCCTCTAAGATACATCTAGAATGCCTCATAATCAACACCATGATGTGTCATACAACCAAGCACATGTCCACTAGATATTGGTTATCTTCCATTAAGCACGAAAGTATGTGTGATGATGTGAGGATAAGCCTACAAGAGTGTGACATGCAAAAAAGTGTTGTAGACACCATGTGCTAAAATAGAGTTACATACTCTTGTGTTGTCTACATGACAACTCAACAAGGTGCACAAAATCCTAAGTGTCTCACAAATAAAAATAATAAAATAATGCATACACCTAAGTAAACTTAAGTAAGTGTAATAAGTAAATACTTATTTACACCAACAGGGAGTCATAAGGATGAGTTGATTGTCTTTTGATCATAGTAGAATTTTTGTAAACTATTCAGAAGATGAAAATTTTTGATAGAGGGAGAGATTTCAATACAAGGAATTATTTTCTTTTTGGTATTTTGTTGGTCTTACTAATTACGTTTGGTTAGTTTGGTTTGTCGTCAATGCCAAAGAGGGAGATTGTTGAAGATAGATAAATACAAGCATGATAAATATGTTTCTATCATTATTTTGTCATTGATGTCAAACCTACTACTTGTTGCTAAGACAATTTCTTAAATGATTTAAGCACTATCATTTGTTTGACTGATGAAGATGATTTGATCAAATAAGGTAACAATAACACCTAGAGGCAAGGTTGAGTTATGATATGAAAAAGAGTACAAGGATTGGTTAAGATAGTTATATTATAGTGCATTAATAATCTACTTAAGTTTTCAAAGGTTGGTTACACTAAGTAAGTTCAGAAGGATGAGTTAAAAATAGTTTGTCTACCAAGGACGAGTTAAAAATAGTTTGTCTACCAAGCTTGATCAAGTGGATAGTAGGTGTTGAGAAAAATTACTACAAGCTAAGTAAAAAATTAGTTAAATCTGAGAAAAGTTTAGTTGATGCCAAGCACTAGTAAACTTTAGTTTGTGTTGAGTGTTTTGACAGTAGATGTCGAGCAATGCAATCTGTGTCAAACATCAGAAGTAAGTTAATGTGGAGTGTCAGCATTATGTGAAAGATAGATAATTCAATGAATTTGAGCTAATAAGTTTGATTTCTTAGATCGTGTGAACCATGTACGAGATAAAATTGATGACCTACTGGCACAAAATTCAAGAAATTTTTTTAAAGGTGAATTCAAATAGGATTGAAGGAGAAGTTTCTAGAAGGGAATGAAATAAAATTAGGGGTAGATTCATTGAATCATATCTAGTCTAACCTAACCCTAAAATAAATGATGGAGGATGAATGATAAAATACACTAATTCTCTATTTATAGAGATGGTTGGTTAGAATAAAGGTTTGATGTGTGAGAACCTAAGGAAGACAAGGAGTCTAGGGTGTTTTCTTCATTTAATGACCTAAGAGAAGAGACTATATTGGCAAACAAAGCAATAAGGCTTAGGGGTATGGATGCTTGAAGGGTGAACAAACTATTAGTGATCAAGTGTGTGAAAGCCAAGAAGAATGGATGATTGAAACAAAGATCTATAATCTGAAAATGAAGTTATAGGTTGTTATCAGATCAAGCATTACCATTATTCTCTAATCACTAGTACATTTTGGTAAATATCTATGTGATGAAATTTTTTAGTCACACCACTAAAAGTTTTAGTCACATTACTAAAACTAATCACATTCCTCTATTTCTTTGCACTTGACAAGTATGTGTGGAAAAATAAGTGACTAATTTGGTCACTAGGTAAAATCACAAGATCAACCAAATAGAAATTACTAAATAAATGACCAATTAAATGACTAAATAAGTGACTAGATAATTAGACACCTAAAAATAAGTGACTATATAATTAGTAATCTATACTTTCTATCTTAAAGACTTCTCATAATAGTAACCCATGCTTTTAGATTCTTATGGTTCATGCTTCCAATGACACATCACTATATTCTTTTCCATTTTTTTACCACTATTTTCAGTATGAGTAGCAATTGTCTCTTAATTAACATCAAGCATTTCTTCTCATGCTTATGTTTCAATGGTTATGTTTTTTTGTACAATTCATTGTGGGGTATTGATTCACTATGATACCATTATCTTTTCTTTCTTTGATATGTTTTATTTTGCCAATGTTGTATTATGGTTGACTAGTTGAAAAAAGCCTTTATGGTACTATTATTTATATTGCTCTAAGCACACTGGTCACCTTTGACTTTTGATATCCCATTGTAATAAGTCTTCAAACCCATTGCAATGTTAATTTGTATCTAAAAGAATTTTTATTTAGTTTTATTGATGAGAGAAATTAAAATGACAATATATTATCTCTTTTATCATAAAATGTAAAAAATCAACAATGAGGAAAAATTCAAGGTACTTTTCCAATATTGTTAAACTCATTCTATTTTTAAATTGTTGCTAATTCAATTTTTTTTTTTTTGTAGAAATGAAGCTTTAAGGTTCTCTACAAGTTGGAAGGAGCAGAGCCACTAATTAACAATGCACTTGAAGCTTACAGGTCCTTTTAAAATTATATTCTTATTTTTTGAATTGTTTCTCTTAGCATTAAAGAAGTGCAAAGTTTTTAATGGTGGAAATTGTCACTTCTTGTGGATTTTCATTTAGGGTTCTTAATTTTTCCTATTATGTTGTAGGTAGTTGTTAGAGGCTTCTAGTAAACTATATTTGTTAGAAAAAATGATGGTTAAACTCAAAGAACAAGGGCATAGAGTACTAATTTATTCAAAATTTCAGCACATGCTAGATATATTAGAAGATTATCTTAGTTATAAGGTATTTATTTGAGTCTCTTAAGCTTAATGTTTTTCTCAAGGAGATTTGTATGCTATTATTATTGTTTAGTGGTCTTGTAGTTGTGATATTTCAAGTTAACAGTTGTCATTTTTTCTAATGTCATTATATTTGATTGAAGAAATGGAGCTATGAACAAATTGATGCATATGTAAGTGGAGTGGAGAGACAAATAAGAATTTATTATTTTAATGCACCCAATTCCATAGGATTATGTTTTATTCCTTCAACACAGGCTGGTGGACTAGGGATTAACCTAACAACTATAGATACTATAATAATATATGACAAGTAATGTAGTTTTTATATATAGACAGTGGGAGTCATTCGATTGTTTCAATATTATTATTCTTCTTAGTTTATTAATTCTTTTCACATTATTCAAATTATATGTAGTGAGTGGAATCCACATGTGGGCTTGCAAGCAATGGCTAGGGCTCATTACTTGGGACAAATAAATAAGGTCTTTACTAATTTCTCCTTGTACTAAAAAGTGTCGAGCTCTATCTACTTCTTGAAACTTATACTCATTTTTTATTAAAGACTCAAAAATGAATTTGGATGATCACACTTGATAGGTGATGATTTTTAGGTTTGTTAATAGAGGAACCATTGATGAGTGAATGATGAAGCTAACAAAGAAGAAAATGATTCTTGAGCACCTTGTAATTGGATGGTTGGAAACCCAAGTTCTTAATCAGGTATTTAGAAGAAGAAAAAAACATTTATTATTTATGTCTATTTTTTATGGAATTAATGTGATTGCATACATTTTTTAGCCATTGCATGTTTACAATCTAGTTAAAGTAGCCTTTCAAACAATCTGATTTTCATATTACTAATAGCCAACTCCTTTTTTAGGAAGAGCTAGATCATATATTATGTTATAGAGAAAAAGAATTGTTTGTTGATGAAAATGATGAGTTTCAGAAGGCAAGGGAAATTCATTATGATGATGTAGCTATAGATAGGTAGATCATATGGAATTCACATCTAACCATGAATTGTGCAATTTGATTTACTGCTCAATACAATTCTTTCTAATTTTTGGGTTATATGTTTTTTTGAAAGATTGTTTGACCGGTCGCTAGTTGTTGCTAAGGAGGCAGTGGCAGATGAAGAAGAATTCTAAAGGATTTTAAGGCAATCAATTCTAGCCCTTGAGTATCTATGATTCTATCATTTCCCCTTAATTTTGTTTCTTGCATGTGAGATGTGGTCATTTCTATATTGTACACTAACATATAGGATCATGTTGTACTCTTCTTTTTTTTGGCTTATAAACGACTATTTTTGTTTTCCAATTTCAACTTCTAAAGCAATATTGATTCACCTATAGGCAGCCACAAGAGTGGAAAATATAATAGGTGGAGGATTGTAATGTCTTTTAAGTTTCAACCATACATTATCTTCATATAGAATTTGAGTAATTTCAATAATTTTTGTTCTATAATGGGGTCTCATCATAACCTTTTGTTGCTTATTTGGAACTTATATTTTGGTCATTTAAGCATTGAAGTCTAATAATTAAGTCTTGTAGTGACCTTGTTAATACATGGCAACATTAGTGATAGAACTAATTGATGGTGAATTGGATGTTAAAACTTATATTTTGGTCATTTTAGCATTGAAGTCTGATAATTAAGACTTATAGCGACCTTGTTAATAGATGGAAATATTAGTGATAGAACTAATTAATGGGGAATTGGATGTCAATCAATCAAATTTATTAGTTCCTACAGGAACTATAGCACAAGCTTGATGCTTAAGTGGCTATTAATCTATTTCTATTTAGCTAATGAAATTTCCTTATGTTTGTCCATAAATTTCTTTCCTTATATTCATTATACACAACTTTCTTCAGTTTAATTAGTTACAAGAAAAATAATTAATCATGACTTAATTTCATTGGCATATCAATTCTTGCAAGAACTATCCCACAGATTTCAATAAGAGAGAACATATGACTATTAAAATATGTTGGTAGGCACTAGATAAAAATACAATTTTATTTTACTGAGTGGATGAGTTGGGACATGTAATACAAGAACTATTGGCAAGTCAAGATTAAATTCATATGGAAATCTAGGTCTATTAGTAGTTTTCAAGATAAAGATATCCACCTCATTGATGAGTTGGCCTTACTTCTTTTATTTTTTTGCCCTTTCTAGTGGCATTCATTTTTAGTGACACATGTAATCTATGCTAGTTATCCATGAAGTCTAGGACTTATAGGAGATACTTTTTAGAACAATCTATGATACTCAAGTTAGCTCAGTCGAATTGCTTGGAGAGACTTAATGCATTAGTCATTGTAATGGGGATGATGAGGGAAAACAAGGTGGATTGCTATAATGCCTCACCAAGGGATCCAAAGAATTCACCTAAAGTTTCACTAAATTTGGTAGCTTTTTTTTTATACATGAAAGTAAAAACCATTTACAGCTTATACATAGTAACGAAAGCAATAGCAACAATCCAAATGAAAGTAAACATACTTACATAATAGGATACATTCTTCATGGATCCCTTAACATTGAATTACATCTAAATTAACTATCCATCTAACATCGCATCCTCATGAAATAATAATGATACATCCAATGTACTTAAACAATATACAAGTTTCCTTTTTAGAATTAAATTTTAGATTGCTCAATCATCCACTATACATATCATAGGGTATGAAAGGCTTAAAATAATATACATATGTGAAATAAACTACATCATCATCCTAATTCTAATCCATCATGTAATAGCATAAATGAAACCACAAATCATACATGATACATCATCATAAGAGATAACCATTAATCATCAAACATAATTAACTAAGTGCATGGTTCCTCCTAACAGTTAATAGCATCATTAGACTATCATGGGTCCTAGCCATCCCTCCGTGCGTAACATCCCAAGTCATAGAAGAGATCATCAGTATTATCATAGTAGGAATGTCACTCCTAAATCATACTACATCATATGCATAAAGTAATCTAACATGCAAAATAAAGCATAAGATCTAACATATGCAAATCGTCAATGAAAGGATACATATCCACCATCATGCATCAACTAACATGTCTCAAACAGATCTCAAATGATAAGAGTGATAAAGTACTACCACTCGACCATGTGGTACCTAAATCATCCACTCCCACTACTTGAGGAGATAATCTCAAGTCCCAAATAGGTTGTCAAAATTACATAGCATAAATACTCTCTAGGTCCAGGAATCCTAAAAGTATACTAACTCAAAGGTTCCAATAAAAAAATTGACATCTAATCCTAGAGGCACACAAAGACATGTAGGAAAACTACTATGCAAGGGGGAAAGTGTCATTCCATGGATCACTGATGCAAGAGCATCCAGAGGTATAAGGGCAATCTTGTGTCAACCAAAAAAATGTATTTAAACTTAGTTTTTGTTTCATGTGTTTTCATTTCTAGATACCCATTTGGGTTAAATAAAGGTTCCAACTCTCACAGTTCCGCTATCAGTGTTCTAGGATAGAGTATTTTAACACTTTGGGATACGTATAAATGTCAAAAAAATAAAATTATGTAATTGAGCCATCATTTTGGTGAACTAGAAGGTGTAAATTGGTCAAAAGATTGTAATTGTAATTTAGAGCATTCTAAAAAAAGAATCAGGTCGAAAGGCCCCATGGTTTGAAAGTTATTGCAATTTTTTGATTTCTAGAGACCTCCTAAGAATGCTTCAAAGTTAGGTTAGACACATTAAATGACCTTGAATTGGGCTGAAAAATGAGAGATGAGCTAAGATCCTCCATAGGGCTATAGAGCACTTCGAGATCTTTCTAAAAATGTAAACAGTTCGTCAATCGGAGCTACGGTTCAAAAGCTATGCCTCCTGAAAGTTAAGTTACTATTTTTGGATTCTTCTAGATTTGCATTGACTTCTAATGCAGCTTCTGGAGCCTTCTACTTGGTTGGTGGATGCCAACTAGTACTTTCTAGAATGTAATCCTAATCCTTAAACCTCTGGGGTCTATTTAAGAACATTTTTGGCATTGTAAAAGGTGGTTCGGAGTGGAGTTTGAGAGGAGGTACTAAAAGGAGAAATTATCTCCAAACTTATACTGTTGTAAGCCCTTAGGGCAATTTTTAAGTCTATTTTCTCTGTACTGAATATAATAGCATATTTACAAAATTAATACAATTTTTCCTTTCCTATTGTGTCCATTCTATGCTTGGGTCGTGTCCCCATCAATCATGCTAGAGTTACCCTAGCAGTATCTCAATAGACCCTGGCCCCCTAGTGATCCCTATGCGGCCACTAGTATCATCTCATACAAATGAGGCATACTATAAAATGCAAGGTCACAACCAAGCGTTCTCTCTACTCCCATCCTAGTCTGTACTAGCACTCAAGGCATGGGTGAGAAAAAAATAATTATCTTTTTAGGTTCATTAAGTTAGTATTAGTTGTGAATGTTTTCACTTATTAAGACAACTTACAATGAGTTACCCTAGCAGCCACTTAGGGCCCCGACCCCTATTGCAAGCCACTTCTCGACACTACAAGTAGATAACCTACCCTAAGCTCATGGAATCATAAATGTCAAAATCACAAAAGATAATCCATAATATAAACATCAAATCTCCATGAGTCAACTAAAAAACATCATAGATAATCATGACCACAACAGTTCTCTATTAGCAACTAAAGGTATCCTTGATAATCACAATAATCATTTGTTCTTAAGAAGCAACCAAAAAGTATCTCAAAGTAATACTGATCGAAGAACAAAAAATGGTTGAGTCAAAACATGTCACAACATCACATCATCAAGATTAGATAAAAATTCAATTCCATCAAAAGACTGGGAGTAACTCAAGTATAATTGATCAATGACTCAAAATGGTTAAGTCAGGTGTCTCATACGTATGAATCTCAACTTCACACAAGAAGACTGGATAGCAATAACAATCAGTAAATACAAACATCTCATAGAGCATACCATCACATAACTATGGTTGGGTTTATAAAGATCAGAATCAAAAGACACCATCATAAAATCACAATCAT